>OU795040.1:5203639-5391851 GCA_917208275.1 Patella pellucida
GATTCATTGTAGGCCTACCCAAAAAATAGCCAAATATCACTCGTAAATTTTTTTTTCTTTGGCGGAACCAGGTTGTCCTCTGACTCGATGTCTTGGCCTAGACCTGTTCTTAATGTTAGTTCAGATGTAGGCGTGTTCATTTTACAAAATATTAAATTGATTTAATATAAAAAAACGTGTTGCTATGCTATAGGCCTTCTTTAGTTTTACAGTATTTACACATTGACTGAATGAAATGAGCGCGTGCTACTGTTGTTATGGTGACGATGCAGCATAAATAGTCTCGAATACCCCGCTAAAGTAATATGGTGATTCTAAAGGAGTCCTTATTATCCCGACTACGCCAAGCGGAAATGCTTGATGTTTACTATTTAATAAAGCGAAAGTCGAGTTCAGGCTCGATATTTCGGTATTTAGTGCGTAATATCGGCGATATCATAAACGGTTTTATCATGGTGATATACCGGTTTCCGATTTTTCCTACATCGTATCGTCCGTTTTGAAATCCAAACCGGTGTTTTCGGTAATATCGATTTATCGCCCAACTCTAATATTAATTGAACACATCCATATTACCATACATTTCTCCTTGGGTCGGTTTGCTCAAAACTAAGTTATTTTAACGATCTGTTAAACTCTGACGGACATATCTTGGTAACGTGTTGTTTGTTAACTTTCCGTTAAATTTACTACAGAAAAAACTATAGAATACTTTATTTTTTATATAAGCATAAATCTGTAGGAAACATTTGCACCACAGAATGTTCGGGGCCTTTCCAGCAACAATCTTTCTCTCCTTTAAAGTTAACGGATCGTTAAAAGATAACGGAGCTTTGAGCAACCGGCCCCTGGGAGGTAAAACATTGAACAATATAAATGAATAATTTGGCTAATACATGATGAAAGATGATGAAAGTTTATTATATATATATATAAATTTGAATAAAATTTAATTAAGTAAGATAAATTTGACAAGAATGAATCTACACTTCCAAAACGATTTTCATTTGTGTACTTAATTCTTTTTTTTTTTAAACATTCAAATTTGATCTAAATAAATGAATTTATACCATCCAGTACAATCATAATAAATGTCAATCTTCTCAGCAATTGTCTCCCTTGCTCAGGGATATATATATACATATTTACCGTAGGTCCAGGCATAGGGCTGGCCTCTTCTAACATAACACAATGACTAATACCTTGCTGTGAAAAGTCTTTCAGGGTTGACTTACTGTAGGTCCAGGAATAGGTCTTACATACGGGACCTTTTCTACCCCAACACAATGACTAATACCTTGCTGTGGAAGTCTTTCAGTTCTAGATTAATGGGGTTTTGCGGTTCTCTTCTAGTACAACACAGTGATTTTTACTGCCTTGCTGTGGAAAGTCTTCTAGGGCTGTACTTACTATAGGTCCAGGATTATGGGGCCTATGGTCAACCTCAATTTTTCAACCCATCCGAACAACTAGGCACCACAGGCACAACCCCTGACAAGTGAGAACTAGACAACTGGTGCAACCCCTGAGAAGGGGGAACTAGACAACAGAAGCAACACCTTCAGGGTATTCTCGGAACACGGCAGGAATCAAACCAGGGATACACTTATTGAGAGTCCAATACTGTTACTACATGACTCAGCTGCTGCCACACACTCAGAACTCATGTGAAAACACTATTATTTAAAGTCCAATAACTTTCCCACAGGACTACAGCGGCCTCAACACACTCTGAACTCATGAGAAACACGATTATTGAAATTCAAATATTACAGCGGCCTCGACACAGAATTTATGTGAAAACACGATTATTGAAAGTCCAATTTTACAGCAGCCTCAACACACTCTGAACTCATGAGAAACACGATTATTGAAAGTCCAATACTACAGCGGCCTCCAATCACTCAGAACTCATGAGAAACACAATTATTGAAAGTCCAATATTACAGCAGCCTCGACACACTCTGGGCCCATGAGAAACACAATTATTGAAAGTCCAATATAACAGCGGCCTCCAATCACTCTGGACCTCTGTAAAAAACGATTATTGAAAGTTCAATACTACAGCAGCCTCCACACACTCTGAACCCATTAGAAACATGATTATTAAAAGCCCAATATTACAGCGGCCTCCACACACTCCTGTCCCATAAGAAAACATGATTATTAAAAGCCCAATATTACAGTGGCCTCCACACACTCCTGTCCCATAAGAAAACATGATTATTGCTGAGCAGATTGACAATATTGTCTGGCGTAGTTTAGCTGACTGACTAACACAAATGATGTTTGCAGAAGTGTTAACGTTACTTCTGGTGTTTTCTCAACGAAGACTCGTTCCATTAACTATCAAACCTGTTTAATATTTACACCATTTCAAACATATCTCATATCTTAAAAGTCTGTTTTGACATCATCATGATTTTTAAGTCTTGATGATTTCCAAGATGAATGACTAACAGCAGTAACAGCTGGTACCTCAGTTAACTTTCATCGCTAACAGCCTTGTCGTAATTTATACTAGCACTAGCATTTGACACCCCTACAGCTCCGTATGATGCCGACGCTGATCGTGGTTCTTCTGCCGTATTATTCTGGTCAGGTTTCTCCAATAAAACATTAGCAACGAACGGCTGAAATATACAAATAATTATTTTATTCTTGAATTTCATAATTTTTAAAAGATTTCTGCAACAACTGGGCTAATGAAGAAAGGTATGCCACATATGCCACAGAGTGTGCTTTGAGGGAAATTTTAACTGGATAGCAATGGGCATCCTCGCTAGAGATGAAGGGGACATAATTTATAGGTGACATCATAGAGTAAGCGGTCCTACAGTCATTATGAGTTTTTACTAGCGAAGCCTGGCAGGAATTCCTCTGGCAGGAATTCCTTCAGCAAGAATGCCCACTGAATTCAATCTAGTACATGGAAGCTAAGATTTAATTTGTATCGGAACGACTAGACGTAGGCCTCCAGGCTAGTGAGACAGAGCCTTACTGAAATGCAATGAAACGGTGTTAACGTCCTACTGTTCTGCTCCAAGTGGGCTAATGAAGACGAACATACACCATTTCGAATTCCAACTGCCAAGGGTTCTTTTACGCGCACACTAATGTGTAGTCTACAAAGGACCTTGTTTTATCGTCCCGTACGAATGACTATACCTTGTCCTTTGCCAGGCCCTCTGTCCTGCACTATTGACAATGAAGAACCACCAACAATGGAGAACCACGTCAGACTATCCAAATAAACTTTCACATCCAAAATTGGAATCGAAAACGGGACCTCCAGACAGCAAGCCAACATATTGCTCACTGAGCAATCATGATGTAATAATAGGAGGGTGAGGTGGGGTGGGGGGCTGATATTTGGCAAATGCTTCTTACCTTTTGTCCAGTTTCAATGACATTACCACTGTCCTCACGATCTCCAAATTGCTGTAGAAGAAAAATATAAAAATGCTTTAAAACTGATAGGAGATTTATTTGAATACCTAGTATAAATCTGCGAAACCCAATATAAGATCTTAATCTCCAGCAATTGTCGTACTCTCTTAATACACGAAAACAAACGATGCACAATCAGAAGAATTAAGGTGAAGAGTTAGTAAGAAACAAAAGAGACATATCATTCAAAAGTGCATCAGTATCATAGCAACAAACATTGGTATCATAGCAACAGATGCTAAACATTAATGTCATAGCAACTGTTGCTAACCATTAATGTCATAGCAACAGAGGCTAAACAAACGTGTCATAGCAACTATTGCTAAACATTAGTGTCATGGCAACAGATGCTAAACATAAGTGTCGTGGCAACAGACTTGAAAAATTAGTGGTGCATTTTATAATCTAAATAAAAGTGGATCATTTCATTCTTGCCAATTCTTGTGATGATATACCTACAGATGACAGATTAAATTGAAACTGTATATTCGAATAAATGATATTTTTTCCATATTGCTATACATCACACAATACTGACAAATTCTCTTTGCTGTGGCCACACCCAATACTTCATGCTTAAAGTAAAGCCCAATAATTTATACTATAATCGGTGTTCAAGACGCCCAAAATTTAAAATTAGTGTTGCCCTAATCGGATCTTCTTTGGCTCACAAGGCCAAAGCCCAAAAAATAGGATGATTTTTCTAAATGTTTTATACCAACCTGACCTAATGTATATTCAGCACCACCGAGCTGATCATCCGAAAGATGGCACAAGAAAAATATATCATTAATAAACTAGGTTTTAATCTCAAACATCAGAAATGCAACACATGGTGGCACATAAACACAGATGAAAGCCTAGTACGGATATATAAAAATTGATATGAAATAGGGGGTGACATCCTACTGTTCTCCTCCTAACCTGGGCTAATTGAGACAGGCGTATGTCATACAGTGTGCTATGGGGGAAATTTTGCCCAAGCAAGTATATATAAGACACATACAAGCGCCAATTTCCCTATAGAACTACAGGGCCTCCGACCTAGGTAATGGTGTAAAATATATCAAATACTCTCGTAAACCTTGCTAACAGACAATGTCACTGTTACTCAATTGTGTTGGGGATTAGGAGGAGTCTCATATGTCTCATCTCAATTCGGCACTGCCCATCACTTTCCTTTAAGCTTTATATTGTCTTTCTACAAAGCCATGCAACAAGGCCAAGGCATATCTTGTCAAAAGAAGACGGTATTCAATCGCAACTACACTCATCTAGTTAAAGCCGCTGATAGTCATGTGCATACCAATATCTAATTTGCATATCAATATCTAATATGCATATCAATATCTAATAAGCATACCAATATCTAATATGCATATCAATATCTAATTTGCATATCAATATCTAATTTGCATATCAATATCTAATTTGCAAGATAATTCTTTTATAGAGACTGTAGTTCTCAAGGGTTTCAATTAAAATTCTCTTGGATGACGACCAGCGACTTTAACCAATGTTGCATGCAATAGGCCATCTATTACATATGTCCATGTATTAAATTTAACCAAGCAAAATTTAGATCTGATTTTAATGATTCCTAAAGAATTTACTCCAATGATTTAATACTCTGCGGAGATACATACATTTCATCATTAACAGCCTTCAAAGAAGAGGGACAAATTCACAAAGTAAACACAGCATCATAGATACCAATAGCAACAACATTGTAACCAATAGCAACAACATAGTTACCAACAGCAAGAACATAGTTACCATTAGCAACAACATAGTTACCAACAGTAACAGCAACTAAGTTTATTAACACCAACACCAAATCTTAAATGTTAGTACATGTATTAGCAAACAATAAGATTATAAAATACCAAAGCCACAATGATTATATATGTTCCATTTCCTTCAAAAATGAAATCTACATCTAAATACACACTATTATAAAATATCCTTGAACAGATTTTAAACCAAATCACCACCTTACAACTAAATTAAACACTTAATCACTGCAGAGAGAAAAAAACTCAACCAGATACCACAAGGACTTTAAAAAAACTGAAGGTTGCCAGGCTACACCCAAAATGGGGTTAAACTGTGCAATTCTTAAACTCTTAGGATATTGTGTGTGTGCGTTTACAAACTTTTATTACCTGGAGTAATGATTGTACAAAAAGTCAAAGCATAATACTTAATGTTGAGACAGAGAGAGGGTTGGGGTTCAACATCCACTCGACACACACTAGGTCATTTCAGGACTAACATATGTTTTATTTTCAAATTTCATTTTATTTGCTTGCTCGTAAGGGTCTTTAGAAGGTTGAGGGAAACTGGGGGACCCGGAGAAAACCCACAAAGTTCGACAGTCGACCCTACTCCTTGCCATGTACATCCGGAGATTCGAAACCACGCCAGTTGACTCAATGACAGGCTTTATGATATACAATACGCGTGTGCTAACCATTCGGCCATCCCCCCTCCTCCCCCAGAATTATGGACAATGATACTATATGCTCACATGATAATAATACACATGCTGATGTATAAAAATAGCCAACACTCAGCCAAATATTGAACAATGAGGAAGACTCAACAAAAAGCTGTATAATGAACATTTAAGCTACGGTATATACAGAACATTTAAGCTACGGTATATACAGAACATTTAAGCTATATACTGAATAGTCTAGTTGTATAATGAATAAATGAATGAATGAATGAAATGGGGTTTAATGTCCTACGCTTCTGCACCTAACCTGGGCTAATTGAAGACGAGCATACGCCATACAGTGGGCTATGAGTGAAATTTTTTCCCCGGGCAGCAACTGAATTCCAACTGCCAAGGGATCTTTTACGTACACGCCAATGTGTACACGGGACCTTAGTTTTTTGTCCCATCCGATCGACTAGGCAGCTGTCCTGGTCAGGATAATGAAAAAAAGATGAATATTGAACAATAAAATGTCTACTGAGCAATGAGGATGTCAGCTGTATATGGAACAATAAATTTTTATTGAGCAATTATAATTGATGTATATGAAACAACAAAGCTGTATAGTTAACAATGAGGTTGTATATCGAACAACACAGATGTATTTTGAACAATACACTTGTATATTGAACAATGAGGATGTATATTGAACAATGGGGATGTGTATTGAACAATTCAATATGCTTATTTACTTATGAACAATTAAGGATGCATATTGAACAATAAGGATGCATATTGAACAATGAGAATGTATATTGAACAATTGAGGATGCATATTGAACAATTAGTGATATATTGAACAATTAGTGGTATATTGAACAATAAAGCAGTATATTGAAAAATGAGGATGTATATTGAAGAATTGAAAAATCAAGATGTATATTGAAGATCAACAATAGAGATTGAACAATAGAGATGTATAGTGTCAAGAGTTCTATTAAGACTGTGCAATCTACTTGTATTTACCATCTTTGTATTTTGTTTAGGATGGGGGAGGGATGACCTCAGCTTCTGGAATAAATGCTAATTGTGACGAGATCTACACCAAGACAGCGACCAATCACCCTAGACGAGATATATGCAGACTCATATCGAAACTAAGGGTGAAAGAGCGGCTGCGAGACTACAAGCACCAAGTCATCGTCTGTGAGTGCGGAGAAGAGTGTACCACCAACCATGTCCTGGTAGACTGCGAGGTTTACAAGGAAGAGAGACGGGACTTAGTGAGAATGATGGAGACCAATAACATACCATTCAACACTAAGAATCTACTCTTCCCTAGACCAGATCTGAAGCTACAAATCTTCGAAGAAATCCACACCCTAATGGACACAGTTGGACTATGTAAATTAGTGAAATAAGAAAGGGTCACGGCTGGATAAATTCTCCATACAACGTAGGATGGTTGAGTAAAAACGTCCTCACGAAGGAAGCCCAACCATCCTATACATTTATTTTAATTTATTCATTTTACTTTATCTTTACTTTACTTTTACTTAAATTTATTTTATTTTTATTTATTACCTCAATTTATTTTTTATTTTTTCTACTTATTTTTTATCTTAACTTATTTTATTTTATTTTATTTTATTTTATTTTATTTTATTTTATTTTATTACCTTTAATACTAACATCTACTAAACTGGCGGGATAGTGGAGTAATAGGGAGTCATGATCAGACGGGCTCGGCATCTAAACACTATTCTGCCAAAACAAATACCAGTGGGATAGTGGAGGAAGGGGAGGCCACGAGAAGACAGGCCTGGTACCTAAACACAAATCCCACAAAGAAGACATCTACCAATCCAGAAGAAGAGATCATCTACCAACGATGTGTTTTTATTAAATAAAGGGAAGAACTTCCCACTAAAACCTAATCCATGGCCTAAGGCCAAAATGGAAAGATTGCAAAATCATATTCTAAAAATCAGGAAGCAGCTTCGGCTCTCCTATGTCTTGTCTGTGATATCACTTAAGTGGAAGCAGACGTTAAACACCAAAAAGAAGAAGAAGAAGAATTGTGCAGGATTCAACCCTCACTAGGAAATGAAATAGGATTTGACAATCGTCACCATCTTATAAAGTTTTTTCATAGACTTTATTATACTCTCTTTATTTATTTAATTTTATATTAGTTTAATTTACTACTAACATCTACTAAACTGGCGGGATAGTGGAGTAAGTGGGAGTCATGATCAGACGGGCTCGGCATCTAAACACTATTCTGCCAAAACAAATACCAGTGGGATAGTGGAGGAAGGGGAGGCCACGAGAAGACAGGTCTGGCACCTAAAAACACAAATCCCACAAAGAAGACATCTACCAATCCAGAAACAGAAGAGATCGTCTACCAACGATGTGTTTTTATTAAATAAAGGGAAGAACTTCCCACTAAAACCTAATCCATGGCCTAAGGCCAAAATGGAAAGATTGCAAAATCATATTCTAAAAATCAGGAAGCAGCTTCGGCTCTCCTATGTCTTGTCTGTGATATCACTTAAGTGGAAGCAGACGTTAAACACCAAAAGAAGAAGAAGAACTACCACAAAATGAAACGGGGCTTAACATCCTACTGTTCTGCCCCGACTGGACTAATGAAGACCGACATCAGGGAAATTTTGCCAGGGCAGTTACCCTATGGCCTACTCTTATATCAAATTCCAACTGCCAACAAATTTTTTATGTGCATGCAAACACATACACAGGGCCTCAGGGTTTTTTATCCTTGTCAGGCCCTCTGTCATACACAACTGACATGGGGGGGGGGACTATGCCCGAAAGAGACTATCACACAGCCCAAATAAAAATTGCATTTTCAACTCAGCTCAGTGAAATATATGAGCAGTCCAAATTGATTGGAAGTCATTTTACACAGTAAGTCCGGCCTACAAGTTTTTCCTATTTTTTTGGGTTGTTTCTCTAAAAGCATTTTTTATTTACTTTCGGATTGATTTGTCGAATGTTTTGCAATTGTTATCAAATCTTCTCATCACAAATGGCTTACAAGAACGCAACGTCAGGAACGCAATGTCAGGAACTTGTTTTAAAATTCCCATTGTATCTATCGTAAATAATGGATATCAGACGCCCATATTTTGATGGTTTAATAAAAACACCAATATTGATTGGAAATGGACCAATATTGATTGGAATTCTAATTGGTGTACTTAATTCCAAATATTAGTGATATAATATTAAGCTAAAAGTTAAATCGGAGAACGCTAGATCGAAGACGGTCCTTAGCATTTTATGACGTCATATGTGGATTATGGGTTAGGGTAAGGGTTAGGGTTAGGGCAAGTCCTGTCTACATTTCGAGAATCTCACGAAATCTGCAGGTCACAGCCCTTACCCCCTAACCCTTATCCTTATCCATAATCCACAAATGACATAATAAAATGCTTAGGACCGTCTTCGATCTAGCGTTCCCCTATTAAATCTCCTGTTAAATCATGCAGTTTAATGTTAATACAAAATGCAGACAACATCAGGCCAAATAAAAAATTATCTGTGCTTACAGTTACTTGGCCATAAAATACAGGTTCATTGGTCGGAAAATCTTTTTTTATCATTTCGGGTGGAGTTAAGTTTGGGTAGGACTGAATTAATCTAAAATAAACTACATTGATATTTGCAGTCTATAATAGTATAAATGTAATGACGTTCAACATCCTACTGTTCTGTTCTGCTCTGAACTTGGCTAATGAAGAGGGGTATATGCCATAGAGCGTGCTATAAATATAAAGCAAATTTGCCAGGACAGCAGCACCATGTCATACTCTTATATCGAATTCCAACGGCCAAGGATTTCTTACGTGCACGCCAATATGTACATGGAACCTATGGGCTAAAATAAAAATGTTCTGTCCGGTAACTGTAAACAAAGGTAATTTTTGTTTTGGCCTCATCTAAATATTCTACATCTATATTTGTGCAATCTATATCATATATTATTATACAATAGTGCTGGTCTTGTAAAATAACAGTGTCATAAAAATCAAATATAAGGCCATAAAAAAAAAAAACATTCTGGTCCTCAGAGACAATCCTTACCCAAAAATCTGATGTGGGAGGGACATCGGTTTTTTTTTTGTCATCAAAAATGGACGTAATGCTTCTCACAAACTAGGTGTGTTACAGTTAACTCATCATGTTGTTTACCGTATGTATGATTATCCAGTATCTTTTGTCAATAACATTTATAATCGGGTTGCATGGTAGTTATACACTAAGTACACTTTATCAATTTTAGTATTTTGAATATTATTCACCATATCTTATGTCCGATTGGACATATTCCTGGTCGGACAATTTAGGACTTTTTTAAAATAGCGTCGGACATGTCCGGAAAATACGGGCGAAATTCGATCACTGTTTATCATGATTGTGTACTTGATAATTGAGCCTATTGTACATTTATGGATTAAAATATATGTACAATTGATGACATTGTTTTAGTTTTTAGTTTTTAAGTGACATAGGATTATGTGAGAACCAGAAGATTATTTTTTATATGACCTAAAATCTCAACTGTGAAATGTTTTAATAGGCAAGAAAATTTTAAAACATAGGTTGCCAGGCAACGAAACATACGCCCACAGCAGCTAAATCGTCCGGGCAGTCAACAAGAGTTGTCGCATATTTTACTTTTTTCGGTAATGAAACATTTATAATAAACTAAAATCTGATTAAAATTTAAGTAACAACTCATTATATAATTATCAGAAAATCATTGGAATTTGTTTGGCTTTGATAAAGTTCTCCTCCATGCTAACGTTTAGTATACGAAACATTTAATATTCTGGATTTAGCTGTTCAAGTTATTTACATTCATTGAAACTCAATATACTTGTTCGTAGTATGACCTTCAACACTGTGTATAAATTTAAAGTCAATCGGACATTAACTTTAGCCTCTAGAGCGTCGAGAAAATTTTGAAAGTGATCAAGGGCCATAACTCAGTCAGTAATTATCGGAAACTCTGAAAATCAATCAGCCTCTTCGTCTCATGACCTTAAACACTGTGTATAAATTTAAAGTCAATCGGATATTAACTTTGGCCTCTAGAGCATCCACAAGAATTTTTGAAGTGATCAAGGGCCATAACTCTGACAGTTTTTATCGGAAATTGCTGAAAATCAATAGTCTACTTTGTTTCATGACCTTCAACACTGTGTATAAATTTAAAGTCAATCGGTTATTAACTTTAGCCTCTAGAGCGTCCACAAGATTTTCTTAAGAGATCAAGGGCCATAACTCTGACAGTAATTATCAGAAATTGCTGAAAATCAATAGGCTTCTTTGTCTCATGACCTTAAACACTGTGTATAAATTTAAAGTCAATCGGTTATTAACTTTAGCCTTTAGAGCTTCAACAAGATTTTTTTAAGAGATCAAGGGCTATAACTCTGACAGTAATTATTGGACATTGCTGAAAATCAATAGGCTTCTTCGTCTCATGACCTTAAACACTGTGTATAAATTTAAAGTCAATCGGATATTAAGTTTGGCTTCTAGAGCGTCCACAAGCAATTGTGGACGTCGGACCGACGGACGGACGGGGGCGACGGCAATATACGACCACATTTCAATGTGGGCGTATAAAAACTAAAATAATATTTCCAGAAACCAGTGAAGTTCACAAAACATTCTCTGACGTAATTTAAGAATTTATTCAAAATTGTCCACCTTATTTTAACTAAAATATATCCCTTTATAAAACATTTGTTTGTTTTAAAGTAGCAAATACATCAATATGAAATATATTTTATGTTTCTGGATCAAAGATATTTATCATGAAAAGTGATTGTAAGTGGACTAAATTCTTAATGTAGGTCTGAGAATGCTTTGTAAACTCAGGGACCAGATTTGCTACTTTCTTTTTATATAAATTTCATTTTAATCTCAATAAGTACATGTATATCTTTATGAATAAATTACATTTTAAATGTATATCGAAAATGTGGGCGTATAAAAAGTTTATATGTTTATGAATAAACCACATTTTTAATGTACCGTATATAAAAAAAAGCTTTTTGAATTTGAATATATGCGAGGTCGATCTGAGCACATTTATAATACAATATTACTTTGTATATTAGACTGATTTGCTTCCCTGTCCCACTGTTGAAAGACATGTTTCTAGATCTGTATTCTGGAACTTACTTTAGATGAAATGGGGTTTATATAACGTCCTACCGTTTTGGTGCTAAACTGGGCTAATGAAGAGGAGCATATGTCATACAGTGTACTGTGAGAGTAATTTTGCCCGGGCATTGGGGCTACAGCGTACTCTTATATCGATTTCCAACTACCAAGGGATCTTTTACGGGCATGCCAATGTGTACCTTGGACTTCGGTTTTTCGTCCTAACGAAACAACTAGACTTGTCAGGCCCTCCAGCCTGCATCACTGACAAGGGGAAACCACGCTGAAAAATGTGAATGAACTGTCTTGGCCAATGCAGGGATCGAACCCACTTAGCCACGTGATCATGATCCCTAAAACCCACTTTAAAAGCAACCAACACTATTGTGTGTTTATAGAGTATTAATAAAAATGTTACCTTGTATGTTGACGGACTCAAGTGTTTAAACCAACCAAAACATATTCTACCAACTAGCACGATCAACGTTACAAATAAGGCAACGCTTGAAAACAACACAACGGGTTCTTGTAGTCCATTAGCTGAAAAATATATCAAATATTCTAGATTTAATACTAAACAATTCGATATCAAATATTCTCGATTTAATACTGAACAGTTTTATATCAAATATTCTCGATTTAATACTAAAGAAAAATGATATCAAATATTTTAGATTTAATACTTAAGAAAAATGATATCAAATATTCTAGATTTAATACTACTAGTGGTAACATCATTACAGTTTGACGTTATTCTGAAAGTGACTTCATTCTGGACAAAAGTAGCACGTACTCCAAGTCATTGAATACAACCATAGGTTATTCAATAGCTGTATTCAATGGCCATATTCAATGATATTTTCTTGTATTTGCACATCGTTATACAATAAATATAATGAATAAATGAATGAAATGGGGTTTAACGTCCTACGCTTAAGCACCTAACCTGGGCTAATTGAAGACGGGCATACGCCACAGGGAAATTTTGCCCGGGCAGCGACGCTACAGCCTAATCTTATATCGAATTCCAACTGCCAAGGGATCTTTTACGTGCACTCCAATTTGTACACGGGACCTCGGTTTTTCGTCCCATCCGAACGACTAGGCAGCTGTCCTTGTCAGGTCCTCGATCTGCATCACTGACAAGGGGAAATCACGCCGGAAAATCGAGATGAACTTTCTCTGCCTATGCAGGGATCGAACACTCAACCTCCAGGCTAGCGAACCAGAGCCTTATCCACTTAGCCACCGTGATCTCAAAATAATGGACAGAACACGATTGTTATACAGTAAATATAAAATATGGCCTACCTGCACGTAGAACGGTGAAGAATACAATAGTAAACTGAAGCAGTATCACAGAAATAATCACATAATTCACAGCAGATGCATGTATATGTTTGTTGATTCTTGATGCTTTGTACGCAAAATATATATTATAACGATCGACAATATGTTTAAATATCATATACACTAGACCTGAAAATAAACAGTCAATTATCTTAATATATAAATAGAGGGAGAGACAGAGAGAGAGAGAGACAGAGAGAGACAGAGAGAGAGACAGACAGAGAGAGAGATGAGAGAAATTAGACAGAGATTTAAATGGATTAGAACGTCTGTGAGATTTTAAAATTTAAGGTTAAAATATATAATCATGACTAGGTCTCGGTTGTCAGAGAGGGAGAGGGATGAGAGAAATGGGGTTAAACGTCCACTCAACACAACTAGGTCATTTTGGGACTAACATATGGTTTAAATTTCATTTCAATAATTCGTTCGCATGTAGGGGTCTTTAGCAGTGGGAGGAAACCGAAGTGCCCGGAGAAAACCAACAAGGTTGAGAAGGTGCCCCTATCTCCATGCCACATATGCCCACACCAGGGCTTGAAACCTAGTGGCCGGCCAGCTAGAGGTCGAAGCGCGGCACTCTAGACCACTAGGCCATCCCAACTCCCAGTTTCGGTTGTCAACTACTGTTGCTATGATAATTAACGATCTAAGCTACATCTCCACGCAGTCATAACTTCACCCAGAATAAAGTAAATTGAATCAACTTTTCAATATATTCATGGCCGAGAAAGTTCATCTCGATTTTCCGGCGTGATTTCCCCTTGTCAGTGATGCAGAAGGAGGGCCTGACAAGGACAGCTGCCTAGTCGTTCGGATTGGACGAAAAACCGAGGTCCCGTGTACAAATTGGAGTGCACGTAAAAGATCCCTTGGCAGTTGGAATTCGATATAAGAGTAGGCCGTAGCGCCGCTGTCCAGGCAAAATTATCCTCATAGCACACTGTATGGCGTATGCCCGTCTTCAATTGGCCCAGGTTAGGTGCTTAAGCGTAGGACGTTAAACCCCATTTCATTCATTCATTCAATATATTCATATTTCAATTCAGATGAATTATGCAAGATTTAGATAAAGAGTTGGCCGTAATAAAACAGGACATAATTATATGATATGCAAATTACTTGGATGTTTATTTCTAGTGACATTTCGACAAGGGTTCTCTTGTAATATTAACACAAATATTAAGTATAAACATATTATGTACAATTTAGATGATAATTTTGGATTTCTTAAAGGGACAATACCACTCTTGCTGGCTTGACAGGTCCAGAGAAAAAAATTAGCCTTATTCTAACTACTAGATGTTTAAGTGTCCTATCTGTTGTGTAAATTATCCATTACATCCTATTAAACTTGTCCAGAGGGTTCGTAAATATGTTTAAATCCAAGTTACATTTGAAAGTGTTTACGTAAAGCTTTTCAAACCATGTTGTTACCATGTAGTTGAATTTTTCCAATTTTTTAAAATCGGTCTGTTAAGATGAAATTTGTATCATCAATTAATTGGAATATTGTAAAATAGTACAATTTGTTGACCAGAATAATGATTGGGACATATTATTCATTTACAACAAGAGTGGTATTGGGGCTTTAAAGGGACATATATATTCATACTTACCAAATGGTACTATAAGAGGACAGAGTATACTGTATGATACAGTTATAGCAAATACACACAACATCCACGCATATTGACAACCATATTGAAAATCCCACAAAACTGACTGAAACACAAATATATAGATTATCGCACACATTATATTAATACTGCATCAATAACGGCACATGTTGTTGATATCACAATCAAATATATAGTACAGATCAGACTGAAAAAAGAGAGAGAGAGAGATGGGGTTTAACATCCACCCAACACGAGAAGAGAGAAATGAGGTTTAACGTCCACTCGACACAAATTAGGTCATTTCTGGACTAACATATGGTTTGTTTTTATTTCACTAATTCGTTTATGCGTAGGAGTCTTTAGCAGTGGGAGGAAACCGGAGGACCCGGAGAAAACCCACAAGGTTAGACAGACGGCCCTACTCCTTATCACGTACAACTGGCAATTAGAAACCACGCCAGTTGACTCAATGACAGGTTTTATGATACAGCCCGCACATGCTAACCATTCGGCCATCCCCCCCCCCAACACAAACTGGGGTATATCGGGACTAATCAGTTTCAAAAGGGCCTAATCAGTTTTAAAAGGGCTTATAATCAGTTCTAAAAGAGCCTAATCAGTTTGAAAAAGGGGCTAATCAGTTCTAAAAGGATCTAATCAGTTTTAAAAAGAGCCTAATCAGTTTGAAAAAGGGGCTAATCAGTTTTAAAAAGAGCCTAATCAGTTTTAAAAAGAGCCTTATCAGTTTTAAAAAGGGGCTAATCAGTTTTAAAAGGATCTAATCAGTTTTAAAAAGAGCCTAATCAGTTTTAAAAGGGTCTAATCACTTGTAAATGGGCCTAATCACTTGTAAATGGGCCTAATCACTTGTAAAAGGGTTTTAGGGAGTTAAATAAGCCAGCTTACCTTTCTTACAGCACTACGTTCAGCAGCGGATCTAGCCCACATTAAGCGTATTGTATAGGTGAATAATTCAGAGAATCGAATTAATTCTAAGCCCGAACCAATAAAAGCTGAGGTGATGACATAATTAACAAAGAAAGCACCATTACCAGCTAAAAACATACACCTGAAATTACGTAAAGATAGGTTGCCAGGAAAAGAAAAATACCCCACAGCAGCTTAGTCAATGGAGGAGTCAGCAAGGGATGCCGCATATTTTTTCTATTGTCAGTGATAAAAAACTTTTACAACACATTAAAATCTCAGGATGGGACGGACATGGGTGATGAAGATATACAACCACAATTTAATGTGAGCTTTAAAAAAGTATGACAGTCAAGAAAAAATCGGCACATTGCAAAATAGGCCCTTCATTATACGATCTATTTATGTGATTTTAGTGCAGCCATACTTCCGCTTTACTTTGATTTCTTAAAATCAAAATCACCTGGGCCCGATTCCTAGAAAATTCTTAAGCACGTTCTTATGCTTAGATTTTAGTCGACTTTGCATTTAAGTAAACTTACCTTATTTTGTGTTCCAAGAAAATTCTTTAGGAACGTCCTTGTGCTTAGATTTTAAGTAGACTTCATTGTAAGCACAAGAACGTTATTATGCGTTCCAAGAAAAAACTTAAGCACAACTTCGTTCTTAAACATAGCCAGTCTAAGCACAAGTCTCAAGCAAGGTATAGGGCTTGCTTGCCAACCTTAAGTCTGTTTCTGCTTCAAAAAGATGGCTGACTGTAGAGTTATTCGACGGCATTTCCGACACCTTTTGATACCAAAGAGACAATTACAAGACAGGGAAAATTCTTCTCAAAAAAAAATTAAGAATGCTATAGAAAATTTTGCTTTAGGGCCTTATAGGCCTACCCTGAAACCAATTTATGTATTTGCCAATTAGTAAACAATAGGCTACAAACACACAGGCTGATCAGGCGCTCTCACAATTATTCAGTTAGTTTTTAGGCCTATGTGTCTGCGTTTTTTTTAAAATATATTTTGGCACATTTTATAATTATGTAGGCCTATACAGGCGACATGTCAATCAAAATCAACCACAATGAAGCAGACGACAAATTTATGACGTAATTCGCATACCAAAGTTATTTTATGACGTTAAAGAGCATCGTAGTCTCAGTGTATGGTAAGCTTTACCCGTCACAATGTGCTTAGACTTGTACTTGACTTGTGCTTACTTAAGAATGGTCTTGAGAATTTTCTAGGGACGGTATTTTTATAAGATTCTTACGTAAGTAAAAGTGAAGTATGACTTTGTGCTTACTTTAAGAATTTTCTAGGAACTGGGCCCAGTTGATGAAATGATGGCCATTCTCTACAAACATAGGTTGCCAGGCAACGAAACATACGCCCACAGCAGCTAAATCGTCCGGGCAATCAACAAGAGTTGTCGCATATTTTACTTTTTTCGGTAATGAAACATTTATAATACACTAAAATCTGATTAAAAGTAAGAACTCATTAAGTAATTATCAGAAAATCATTCTAATTTGTTTTGTTTTTGATAAAGTTCTCCTCCATGCTGTTCAAGTTATCAAAATTCATTGAAACTCAATATACTTGTTCGTCTCATGACCTTCAACACTGTATAAATTTAAAGTCAATCGGTTATTAACTTTAGCCTCTAGAGCATCCACAAGATTTTTTGAAGCGATCAAGGGCCATAACTCTAACAGTAATTATCGGAAGTCGCTGAAAATCAATAGGCTACTTCGTCTCATGACCTTCAACACTGTGTATAAATTTAAAGTCAATCGGTTATTAACTTTAGCCTCTAGAGCGTCCACAAGATTTTTTGAAGTAATCAAGGGCCATAACTCTGACAGTAATTATCGGAAATCGCTGAAAATCAATAGGCGTCTTCGTCTCATGACCTTAAACACTGTGTATAAATCTAAAGTCAATTGGATATTAACTTTAGCCTGCTTGTGGACGCCGGACCGACGGCAATATACGACCACATTTCAATGTGGGCGTATAAAAATTGAATGGTTGCAGCTTTAAACTGTACACAAGTACAAATTAGAAGATTTGGGGATGTTTTAAATAATTTTTACAAATTTTTTAAACAAGGAATTGATTTTAAATGAATGTGAAAGAAATTAATGCCAAATACACAAGATTGAATGATACCTGGGTTGCGCGTAGGGGTCTTTAGCAGTGGGAGGAAACCGGAGTGAGGTTGAGAAAGCGCCCTTATCTCCATGCCACATACGCTCACACCAGGGCTCGAAACCACAGCCGCTCTAGACCACTAGGCCATCCCAACCCCTCCTGGATTACATAGGGACTTTCTGTATGATGATTTATCAATATTTGATGTTACTATTAACTGAAGTAATAATAATTATAAGAATTACTGGTGGCTTTTGACTTGGGGATGGAGTGAAATTCATTAACTCCACAAACACCAAACCTAGAAAATCCACAACTTAATTCCTGATAATTCTTGTTCGACTAACAACAGACATGACAACAAAGCACTTACTGCCAGCGAATACTTTTCCCTTTCTCTACGACAAACCATTCAAACAAGGCCTTAGCACTGAAATATAACATAATAAGAATTAATTAATAAAATTTTAGAACTAAAAATTAAGTATTCAAATACTTAATATTTTAAAATTCTTCTGATTTTTTAGAACAGAGAGAGAGAGAAATGGGGTTTAACGTCAACTCAACACAACTAGGTCATTTCGGGACTAACATATGGTTTAATTTTATTTCAAAAAATCGCTTGCGCGTAGGGGTCTTTAGCAGTGGGAGGAAACCGGAGGAAACCCACGAGGTTGAGAAGGCACCCCTATCTGCATGACACATACGCTCACACCAGGGCTCGAAACCACAGCCGCAAGCCAGAAGTGGCCGGCCAGCTAGAGGTCAAAGCGTGGCACTCTAGACCACTAGGCCATCCCAACCCCCCTTTTTTATTTAGAACAATGTTTGATCCAAATTTCAAATCTTTAAAATAGAGTTACTAAGTATTTTCTGTTTTTAAACTCCTCCCCTGCGTGTAGGCCTAGCTGTAGGCCTAGCAAGGAAATGGTATCTAGTTATTTGTAGGGGATAATGCGCTTGCGCATAGGGGTCTTCAGTAGCGGGAGGAAATCCATGGACCAGGAGAAAACCCATGAGGTTGAACAGGTCACTATGCCAGGAGAAAACACATGAGGTTGACACATGAGGTTGAACAGGTCACCATGCCAGTTGACTCAATGACAGACCCTTGCCATTCAACCACATGTTATTCATAATAATCTTACCTAGTTAGTCCTAGAGAAGGCAGAATAACATCCACCCACCCACACGTAATAGACTTACCTAGTTAGTCCTAGAGAAGGCAGAATAACATCCACCCTACCCACATGTAATGGACTTACCTAGTTAGTCCTAGAGAAGGCAGAATAACATCCACCCACCCACACGTGATAGACTTACCTAGTTAGTCCTAGAGAAGGAAGAATAACATCCACCCTACCCACATGTAATGGACTTACCTAGTTAGTCCTTGAGAAGGCAGAATAACATCCACCCAACCCACGTGTAATGGACTTACCTAGTTAGTCTTAGAGAAGGGAGAATAACATCTACCCACCCCACATGTAATGGACTTACCTAGTTAGTCCTCGAGAAGGCAGAATAACATCCACCCTACCCACATGTAATGGACTTACCTAGTTAGTCCTAGAGAAGGCAGAATAACACCTACCCACCCTCATGTAATGGACTTACCTAGTTAGTCCTTGAGAAGGCAGAATAACATCCACCCAACCCACGTGTAATGGACTTACCTAGTTAGTCTTAGAGAAGGGAGAATAACATCCACCCACCCCACATGTAATGGACTTACCTAGTTAGTCCTAGAGAAGGCAGAATAAGCACCATTAATAATAAAAATATAAAAGTCTTCCTCATCACCACATGATGTTCTCCAGTCCTGTTAAAATAAAACAAAGAGTGAAAACAATTCATATTCTCCACACTCTCACAGATCCTAATTCGTTTCGTTTTCTATATTTCAAAATTTTGTTTTACTTGCCTTCAAGTTGCTATATAACAAGTTTTCTTGTTAAACCCTTAGAAACGTCAATGCTGATTGATTATTCAATGTCTGACCTCATAGAGTCAAAAGCGCTCCAAAAAACGAAACGAAATATAAATCTGTATTTTAATCAGATTGTATTCTACATTTACACTATTACTAGGGTGGGCAAATGGAGGTCGAATTTTGGGAACGAGTGTTTTCTAAGGCGATTTTGGCTGCTGAATCCAAATCTGGTGAAATTTTTGTTCTGTGACATCATTTTGAGCTGGTTCTGTGGCCATTTTCAAAATGACTTTTTTTCAGTTATTACCCTCATATCGACAATAGGATGTTATCAAATCATAAATGGGCGTGCAATTTTAGAATCCACGGTCTTGAAAACATATATTTTAACATATTAGACAACTAGTTCCAATATTGTCTCGCTTTTATGCGAAAGAAAGGTCATTTTTGGGCCGCCATTTTAAAAACCACAGAACCAGCTCAAAATGACGTCACAGAACAAAAATTTCACCAGATTCAGATTCAGCAGCAAAAATCGCCTTAGAAAACACTCGTTCACAAAATTCGACCTCCATTTGCCCACCCCAACTATTACCAGATATATTCCAGCATCATTCCCCATGACAGTGTTGCACATTAGAGGACTGGCAATGAAAAATGTCTAGTCTTTCGGATAGGATAAAAAAAACTAAATTCTGTGAACACATTGGCATGTGAATAGAAGAACCCTTGACAGTTGGAATTGGAAATAAAAAGGTAGGCCGTATTTTAATTAGAGATACATTTCTGCAATGAGTCTCTTGTCGTTTTCAAGCACAATACTTATACAGTCAGAAAAAGTAAATAAACAGGTCTTTGACTCAACCCTGTGCAGTTACAATACATGTTCCACAAGGATCTGTATTAGGACCTCTACATTTTCTCCTATGCATTCTTCCAATAAGTCAAATCAACACAAATAGAAAAATGGACAGGCGCCCCTACTCCTTGTCACGTACAACCAGGAATTCTAATGCCAGTTGACTGAATGACAGGCTTTATGATACAGCGCGCACGCTAACCTTTCATCCATCCAACCCCCCAAATAGTAAATAAGAACATACTTTGTCCAATGACCAATATACTGGTCAGAATAATAGACTATATTTGGTAGAAGAGCTGAGAATGTCCATAGTAATATAGTTGGTAGAAACTGGACCAGTAGCGGACTCTGAAATAAATACAGTGTTTAAAAGGGATTAAAAGAAATGGTATACTAAATTAAACATAGTGTAAACCTTGAAAACTGTACCCAACTTCATTAGCCCAGTTCAGAGCAGAGTAGTAGGACGTTAAACCCCATTACATTCTTGTCTACATGTGTGGGGAGCCAAGTAGGTAAGACGCTAGCTCGCTAGCCAGAAGGTCGCATGTTCGATCCCTGTATTGGCCAAGAAGTTCATCCAGATATTCCGATGTGGTTTCCCCTTGTCAGAGGTGCAGGACGGAGAGCCTGACAAGGACAGCTGTCTAGTCAATCGATGAATTGAAAAACTGTCTCTGCCAATGCAGGGGTCGACACGCGACCTTCATCTTACAATTCTCTTTAAAGTCTGATGGACGCATTAAAGAACCCTTGACAGTTAGATCAAGTTAGGTGTAGGCATACAAAACTTTCCCTTATTAGCACGATGCACAACGCTTGCTTGTCTTCACTGGTACAGGAAAGTTCAACCCCATTTCTTTAAAAGTCCAATGGTTGTATTAAAATAGACTTACGTGTAATTCATCCAGTTTACTCGTGTAATCAAAGGAATCCATCACATTCATCAACATGACAGGTGTCGTTAGAAAAAATAATAAAATAAATAACAAGCTGTTGATTATAATAGCCTTTAACCACCATTTCCACGCAGGTGTAGCCAGATTCTCCCTGAAATATAACATTACATCAAGACAATTAATACTGCCGTCTGCCGATATCAAGAGAGATAGAGAGAAATGGGGTTTAACGTCAACTCAACACAAATAGGTCATTTCAGGACTAACATTTGGTTTAATTATATTTCAAAAATTGTTTGCGCGTAGGGGTCTTTAGCAGTTCGAGGAAACCGGAGTGCGCAAAGGAAACCCACAAGGTTGAGAAGGCGCCCCTATCTCCAAGCAACATACGCTCGAACCCACAGCCGCAAGCCTGAGGTGCCCTGCCAGTTAGAGGTTGAAGTGCGGCACTCAAGACCACTAGGCCATCCCAACCCCCTCTGCCGATATCAAGATCTTAAAAGCATCCGAATCTCAAATCTTATCAAAGATTCTTCAACTTTACTAAGGATGTAAACGGTCACTCGGTTGACCGGTTACGGTTAAGTTTGGCAAGCTGACCGGTTCGATATTCCCCTGACTGTTACTCGTTCTATATAAAAAAAATGTCAGTGTATATCGACTAGTAGTAAACTAGCATTAGCCCACGCTCTCTACTCTTGTTCATATTACACGTTGATACAAAACTTTCCCGGTAATAATACGGCCGTATTCACTGATCGAAAACGTAGTACTAAAATTATGCCGTGAACAAATCATCCCTCTGGCACATGGGCAAATGGTATAATCTTTTCGTCGTTTCTTATTGCGTTGTATCTTCGGGCTGGATAATCTTGACTACAGGACACTACAGGTTGACTATTGACTGCTGGTATTGCGTATGAAAATGAAAGTAATGCTGTGCGCGCGAATAAATGGAATAACATGGATTATAACACTGCATATTGAGGTTGAGGTAGGGGGTCGTAGAATATTCCTATATTTATAACGGGTCGAACACTTATAATATTTAAGCAATTTTCCGATCTGTCACACAACGGCATGTGATACCTGCACGAGTGACGACCACATGGTAGCATACCATATTGTACTACCTCCTGTTGATAGAGAGAGAGAGAGAGAGAGGGGGGCGGTTTCGAGTGTTTAAAATGTTTAAATACGAATCGTAATACGAAATTCCAGTCACCGTGTCATACATCACTGGAAAGTATGTTTCTATCGCTCTTTGTATCTATCAGTTATTTCCTGGCACATTCTTGATTACGTACTTTAGAAGAGAAAAATGCTCGTCGTTTGCGAAAGAAATAGGTCGCTGTCCAACGGTAACCTAATTACTCAAAATAGACTATACTTTCAGTTTATCTTATTTGTCGAAGGCACGGATAAGCTGTACCTATCACGTGATTTCATTGTCACGGTCGTCCAGCTAATTTATTATAGTTGGCTAGCTTGAATCTGCTTATCGTTGGGCCGTTGGCTACAGAATTCTTATTGTTGGCCAGCTTATCGTTGGCCAGGTTGATCTCGGCGGTTAACCGGTCACAGTTGGTTTTTTGCCCATCAGTTAACCGGTTCAAATTTTTTTGACCCATTACAACCTTAAACATTACCATATTTAGACATTCGTTGATTTTAAACTTTAGATATATATAACAACTCTTCCCAATCTTAGCGTAGTACAGACAAGTAAAACGAAAATTTGAACTATAAAGAAAGAAATGAAATTGGATCTGTGTTTAAACAAATTGGTCTGATACAATTGTGATTGTTAGTAATATGGATTTTTTTTGTTTAAGCTTCGTGCTATCCAATTCAAGATATCATCTAAGACCCACTAGATCTTATACAGAATAATAATTCTCACTTTGCAAACCTCGGCAGATTCCGATACCCTACATCCAGCCTTGACTGTATGACAGTAAGTGATATGTACCTACGCATATACAATTCGATGCGGCACTGGTTTACTTATAACGGAAACTTGACGCTTTTAGAAAGAAGTTCTCAAAATTGTGTCTTTCATATAGAGTTTTCAGTGCAAACTTGTCCTTGTCTAAAGAAATTCAGATAAACTTGAAAGAAAAACAGCTTCAAACTTTGAAAATTTTGTAAGATAAAACATTCTTCAAATGAGTCGTCACGGGCAACATCGTTGATAATCTGGAAACTTGAAAGAAGTTCCAATGGCAGACTTCGTCATACAGCCGAGGCTAGATGTAGGGTAATTGAATCTGCTGAGGTTTGCCGAGTGTTATCATTCTGTCTGTTTTCAGAGATTAGGTTAATGAGTCCATTTTTTAAACTCACCAGTAGACATTATCTGGTGCTGGAGCAAACTTGACTTCCCAGTCTTGAACAGCTAAATCTAAATATTTACCAGAAGTTTGCGGATTATGAGTACCCTTACAGTTAGCCTGGAAGTCAGTTCTAACCCTAAAAATAAAATAATAATAATTGGAGAGAGAGTAATGGGGTTTAACGTCCAATCAGCACAAACTAGGGACTAACATATGGTTTTAATTATATTTTTATAATTTGCTTGCACGTAGGAGTCTTTAGCAGATGGAGGAATCCAGGGGAACCCGGAGAAAACCCACTAGGTTGGACTGGCGACTCTACTCCTTATCACGTACCACTTGGAAATCTAACCACGCCAGTTGGCTCCATGACAGACTTTATGATACAACACGCACACGCTATCCATTTAGCAATCCAACCCCCTCAATAATAATAATTGTTTATAACATTCAGTCAGTTTAATGGCTCCTTAGCGTTTTACAAACTCAGAACCATCTATAACGTTCGTTAGCTCCGAATGACATCGGTAAAGAAATAATCCATCTGATTAAAATACAGTGGAAGGAAGCGCCAGAGGTCACACAAATGGCTTTTGACCCTATGACTTAAGATAAATTAATCAATCAACGCTGATGTTTCTCATGTGTTACCCAAAGTTCCGTGCACCTTATGCCAAAAACTTGCTGTAGTAGACAGTTTCATTGGTTAATCCCTCACATCATCCAGGACAAGGTTTATATAACAACTCTTCCTGGGCCCTGTTTCTCAAAATCTTAACTAAAGATAAAATCCAAATTTTAGTAGATATTTCAATTTTGATTGGCTAAGCACTTAAATCAATCTAATATTATCCAATCAAATTACTAAAATTTGGATTTTTATCTTAGTTAAAATTTCATGAAACAGGCCTCTGATTGTCAAATAATAAAACTTACTTTTCCGCCATTACTTCTGACTGAAATGTGACAAAAGCAATGCCAATAGGATCTTGATAGGCATTTATTTTCTCTTTTTCACATTGTTGAGTTAATCTTTCTTCTTTCTCTGTATAATAATCCATAGCATCAACCTATAACATAAAAAAAAATGAATCGGAGATAGAGAGAGAGAAATGGGGTTTAACGTCCACTCGACACAAACCAGGTCATTTCGGGAGTAACATATGGTTTGATTTTTTTTCAATAACTTGCTTGCGCGAAGGGGTCTTTAGCAGCGGGAGGAAACCGGAGGACCTGGAGAACACCCACGAGGTTGGGCAGGCAACCCTACTCCTTGCCACGTACAACCAGGGATTCGAAACTATGCCAGTTGACTCAATGACAGGCGTTATGATACAGCACTGCACACTAACCATTCAGCCCCATGAAATATAGCCCGGTTGGAGCAGACGTGCCATAAAACAACATTTCATTTCATTTTATTCATTGCTCTGTGTGTCTAAATTTAAAGTCACATTTTTCCAAGTAATCAAGAGCCATAAATTAACTCTGGTGGTAGTTATCCAACAGACAGAGAAAACAAAATAAAATGAAATGAGGTCTAACGTCCTACTGTTCTACTCCGACTGGGCTACGAGGGAAATTATGTTAATGTGTTTCCCAATCGCTAAATGCCACTTCAACATTATGTTCAAGTCTTGTGACTTGTTATAGGACTATGGGGGTGCTCGATTGTTAGAACAGAAAGTCACGAATTGACAGAATTGCAATCAAGTGACACAGGATTCAGTCCTGTCACAGTTCCGCTAGTCCCAACAGCTTATAGGTGAGTAGAACTGTGACGCATATTAAGTAACCAATATGTTTCAGCTGTCATGATTGGTTAAGATATTTTTTTATGCCGTTAGCACATGTGTTGTACTTCAAAATTCTCATTATGGCTTGATTGACACTATTTTTGGAATTAAGTCAATTTAATTCTGGGACTTTCTATAGAGTACCCCCTATTCGTACTTAAATTGAGAAATAATAATACCCCAACCCAATGTGATTTCAACACAGATCCTATTTCGTTTCATTTTTATAGTTCGAAATTTCATTTTACTTGTCTTTACTGCACTAGGATCTGGAAGAGTTGTTATCATTGAATGGTGTCAGGTATTAGCCAATGAAACGGTCTGTTACAGGAAGCTTTAGGCGGGTTTTGCAAGGAACTGTGGGTAATCCTGTATTTTAATCAGATTGTCCCGAAACCATTTCCACTACTAACCTGTTTACAACCACAGCAATCACAACCACATAGATGACCACATGGGTACGGTCTCATTGAAGGTCTAGTACCACTTGTTGATAGTTCATTAGTTGAATGAAGTTTAGCCTCTGTTGCCCTTTCTCTGGATAAAAAGAAATAAAATAGGGTTTAGACTTAGAGAGAGAGAGGGGAAACCTGAGGTCCCGGAGAAAACCCACAAGGTTGGACAGGCGACAGTACACCTTGTCACGTACAACCAGGGATTTGAAACAACGCTAGTTGACTCAATGACAGGCTTTATGATACAGCACGCGCACGCTAACCATTCAGCCATCCACCAATCAGACCACCTTGTCAATGCAGCTCCTTTGTGAAATTAGAGGAGTAAGAGGGTTGCCTGCTTAACCTTATGGGTTACTACTGCTCCCACCCCTTCAATAGCAATTTCTGGGGATTGTGTTTTGACAAGTAGTCTAATTTTGGTATATATTTAGCACAGTACATGCATCTATCATGTGGGAGGAAACTGGAGTACCCGGGGTAAACCCACCTGGTGGAGATGGTGCCCCTGTCTTTGGAGATGGTGCCCCTATCTGTGGAGAAGGTGCCCCTATCTGTGGAGAAGGTGCCCCTATCTGTGGAGAAGGCACCCCTATCTGTGGAGAAGGTGCCACTATCTGTGGAGAAGGTGTCACTATCTGTGGAGAAGGTGCTCCCTATCTGTGGAGAAGGCGCCACTATCTGTGGAGAAGGCGCCCCTATCTGTGGAGAAGGTGCCACTATCTGTGGAGAAGGCACCCCTATCTGTTGAGAAGGCACCCCTATCTGTGGAGAAGGTAGCCCTGTCTTTGGAGATGGTGCCCCTATCTGTGGAGAAGGTGCCCCTATCTGTGGAGAAGGTACCCCTATCTGTGGAGAAGGTGCCCCTATCTGTGGAGAAGGCACCCCTATCTGTGGAGAAGGTGCCCCTATCTGTGGAGAAGGTGCCCCTATCTGTGGAGAAGGCACCCCTATCTGTGGAGAAGGCACCCCTATCTGTGGAGAAGGTAGCCCTATCTGTGGAGAAGGCACCCCTATCTGTGGAGAAGGCACCCCTATCTGAGGAGAAGGCACCCCTATCTGTGGAGAAGGTAGCCCTATCTGTGGAGAAGGTGTCCCTATCTGTGGAGAAGGTAGCTCTATCTGTGGAGAAGGTGCCCCTATCTGTGGAGAAGGTAGCTCTATCTGTGGAGAAGGTGCCCTTATCTGTGGAGAAGGCACCCCTATCTGTGGAGAAGGTAGCCCTATCTGTGGAGAAGGTAGCTCTATCTGTGGAGAAGGTGCCCTTATCTGTGGAGAAGGCACCCCTATCTGTGGAGAAGGTGCCACTATCTGTGGAGAAGGCACCCCTATCTGTGGAGAAGGTGCCACTATCTGTGGAGAAGGTGCCCCTATCTGTGGAGAAGGTGCCCTTATCTGTGGAGAAGGTAGCCCTGTCTTTGGAGATGGTGCCCCTATCTGTGGAGAAGGTGCCCCTATCTGTGGAGAAGGTACCCCTATCTGTGGAGAAGGTGCCCCTATCTGTGGAGAAGGCACCCCTATCTGTGGAGAAGGTGCCCCTATCTGTGGAGAAGGTGCCCCTATCTGTGGAGAAGGCACCCCTATCTGTGGAGAAGGCACCCCTATCTGTGGAGAAGGTAGCCCTATCTGTGGAGAAGGCACCCCTATCTGTGGAGAAGGCACCCCTATCTGTGGAGAAGGCACCCCTATCTGTGGAGAAGGTAGCCCTATCTGTGGAGAAGGTAGCTCTATCTGTGGAGAAGGTGCCCTTATCTGTGGAGAAGGCACCCCTATCTGTGGAGAAGGTAGCCCTATCTGTGGAGAAGGTAGCTCTATCTGTGGAGAAGGTGCCCTTATCTGTGGAGAAGGCACCCCTATCTGTGGAGAAGGTGCCACTATCTGTGGAGAAGGCACCCCTATCTGTGGAGAAGGTGCCACTATCTGTGGAGAAGGTGCCCCTATCTGTGGAGAAGGTGCCCCTATCTGTGGAGAAGGCACTCCTATCTGTGGAGAAGGTGCCCCTATCTGAGGAGAAGGTGTCCCTATCTGTGGAGAAGGTAGCCCTATGTTAGGAGAAGGTGCCCCTATCTGAGGAGAAGGTGTCCCTATCTGTGGAGAAGGTAGCCCTATCTGTGGAGAAGGCACCCCTATCTGTGGAGAAGGTGCCCCTATCTGTGGAGAAGGTAGCCCTATCTGAGGAAGGTGCCCCTATCTGTGGAGAAGGTAGCCCTATCTGAGGAAGGTGCCCCTATCTGTGGAGAAGGCACCCCTATCTGTGGAGAAGGTGCCACTATCTGTGAAGGTGCCCCTATCTCCAAGCCACATACTCTTGACACCAGGGACCAAAACCAAGACTGTAGCCAGAGGCGATCAAACAGCTAGTACTTGACCACTAGACCATCCCAACTCCCCTTCTATGTAATGTATTCAAAAAACTTATATAGCCCACTGCGTAATCAAGTGAAATTTTTAAACACCATTTTGTGCCGTACTCACCTTTTTTTATCTAGCGTGACAAGTTTAGTTATATTATAGGCAAATTGTATATCATCAACTGATACTTCAGGGTAAGCTTCACTATAATATAAAATAAAAACATAATAAATTTACATTATCTCACTCACTTCTGCAATAAGTCTTGTTTTCAATGTACCCCACACTTCTTGGGAGGCGGCAAATTATAAGTGCATACTGAGAGAGTGAGAGAGGGAGAGAGAGAGTTTAACCTTCATGTAACACAAACTAGGTCATTTCGGCACTAACATATGGTTTGTTTTTCTTCGATAATTCATTTGCGCGTAGTGATCTTTAGTAGTGGGAGGAAACCAAAGGACCAAGAGAAAACCAACGAGGTTGGACAAGTTGCCCTACTCCTTGTCACATACAACCTGAAATTTGAAACCACACCAGCTGACTCAATGACAGGCTTTATGATACAAGGCACATGCTAACCATTTGGCCATGCAACCCCCCTTTATAGCAAGACAATACACGAAGCCTTTACTTATTTATGTGCAGGCAACAAGGAAGGAAATCAGAGATACACCAAGAAAGCAACGTTTGTAGTGCCCACAATGCGAGTGGTCAGTTCTTTTCACTTTAAATCCAGATGGCGAACGTCCAGACTACTGGTACTACTGACATGCTAGGATATTGGACAAAAACTAAGAATTTCCAAACTATGAGATAGACATGAGATTTAACATCCACTAGACACATTAAGGTCATTCAGGACTAACATATTGTACCATATTTCAATAATTCGCTTGTGTGTAGGGATGTTTAGCCGTGGGAAGGAAACTGGAGGAATCCGCGAGGTTGGATAGGCGATACATCTCTTTGCATCTAATTTTTGGAATCGAAACCATGCCTAAATGACATATCTTATGATCTTAAGGGCAGATGTTGAACCACTCGACCACCCAACATCCACGTCCCCCATATTTTAAGACTGACAAAAATACAAATTGTTCATTTTCAAATGTGATTCGCTTTCCAGTATGTATAGTATGAAATAGAGATCATTTAGGTTGAAAATAAAATATCTTACTGGAAGTGTTCTTTAAGTTGGTTCTGGAAGCATCTATCTTTAGGTATATTAGAGATGAATAACGTTCTTGATACCTGATCACATATAAAAATATTAAGACAAATAAATTGGTTTTATCACTTGCCACAATATATTGTCATTTTGGGACTGAATTGGTTAATGAGGTTCTTGTTACCTGATGAAATATAAGATAATTAAGACAAATAGATAGGTTTTATCTTAGATGGGAAGAGAGAACGAGAGAAATGAATAAGGTTTTATCACTTGCCACAATATATTGTCATTTTGGGACTAAATTGGTTAATTTCTATCTCAATAATTTGCTTGTCTACGGTAATAAATAGTTTAAAAAATATTTCAGGTGTAAAGAAAGACCTACAGAAGGCAGCTAGAGTTAAATCTTGCATAATAATAAAAATAATAATAATAGATTTTTATAGCGCAAGATTACACTAAAGTTTCTAAAGCGCTTCCAATTATCTACCACCGTGAAAGAACTAACTGTTAAATAGGTGTGTTTTTAACTCGCGTTTGAATTGGTCAACAGATTTAATCATTCATAATTTTTTGGGAAGATTATTCCATAAGTAGGGGGCTGAGAATGAGAAAGCTCGTTTTCCTAGTTCTAATTTCACAGATGGAGTTAACAGTTTATTTTCTGATGAATGTATGTTTAAATCTGTTACCCTGCCCAAAAAAAACGCTGTTGTTCCGTCACACAACTACAAGTATATGGCATCACTATATAGTGGAAAACACAGGAAAACATCGAAAAACACCATTTTATACTAAATACCGGAAAACACCAGAAAAACACTAAATACCGGAAAACATCCTAAATAGGTAACCCGGAGCCTGGTTCTCTGTGTGCCCCACATATAGTATAGCCCCAAGTATATTCAAAATATAAAACGAATAATCTTGAAGAAAAATGGTTAATAAATCATTTTACTTACTTGTTCATCCTCTTCAAACTCTAAATTAACGTGAAAATGTCGAACAATAAAAACAACAATTAACAGGTAAATCACAGAAAACACAGCATGTACCCATTGTAGAGGTGAACTAAAAATATAGAGTCAAAATTATATTCTTTTGAAATATCACTGGTTAAATTATTGTTGTTAGGGTGCTGATCTTCCTGAATTCTCTTACCTATGTTTTTTGTTCGATCCAAGGCAAAGGACTATACATTCTCCCTTCCCAGTCCAAGGGTAAAAGTTTTAAAGTTATACGTTAATACAAAAACCCAAAATGTGTCAATATTGTCCTGTTGTCCTAAGTTTACTAAACGTCATTGCGCTTGATAACGATAAAAGAATAAGCCAGTGATTGTTTCACATAAAAACTGTGTTCTGTTAATTGTCCCGTATGACTTCCATGTAATATTATTACATTATTCTTTCAAATTAACCACCATACATAGGTCTGGATGAATTAATTCATACTAATATAATAATGTTTAATTGACCTACTTGTTTGGTACATTGCCAATAGTGGTATGACTGAACTCTGTAGCATTACCCACTGGAATAGAAATAAATATTGATTAAAGAGAGTGAGAAATGGGGTTTAACGTCCACTCAACCAACTAGGTCATTTCGGGACTAACATATGGTTTAATTTTATTTCAATAAATCGCTTGCACGTAGGGGTCTTTAGCAGTGGGAGGAAACCAGAGTGCCCGGAGGAAACCCACGAGGTATCTCCATGCCACATACGCTCACACCAGGGCTCGAAACCACAGCCACAAGCCAGACGTGGCCGACCAGCTAGAGGTCGAAGCGAGGCAAATATTGATTAAAGATCATTGTGTATGAGACAAGCTTATAAAGCGTGAATTTTAGTTACAACACACATATTGTTATTAATTGATAAACAAATATGATTAATCCCTGATTAAAGGCAACAAATCAGTCTCGATTGCTCCGACTTATTCCCCTTTATAACCATTATATAAGGTTTAATGGTCGAGAGCGAGACATTAAGTAATATATTGTAGCAACAAGACTAGTGTTTTTACAATATATTACACAATGTCTTAAGCTCAAGACCATGACATGACTTAAAATACAGACACTCTCCACGTGCTTGTACAGCGAGTCCAATATTTTACTAGTACAAATAATGTATGATTCAGAGGCAGATCCAGGGGGGGGGGGAGGGCCCTAGGGGCCCGGGCCCCCCCTAAAATACAGTATAAAAAATAGATATGCGCCACAAATCACCACTGACACCCCAATTTTTTCAAAAATTTTCTAGGGGGGGACCCCCACTAACAGGATTTCCTGGATCCGCCTCTGGTACAATTGGCAGGTTGCCCGTACGATTATTTGAAATAATGGTACGTCAACATCAAAGGTTGACGTCACATCTGTATTTTAAAAATCTATAAATATGTAACCTATATTAAATAATCATAGATTATTAATTAGTTTTAATCGTGTCTATTGTGAGAAATGTTTGTTAATCATCGCGGTATTAAGTCATACATCACAGATTCCTTGTTTGATGTTTATAATTACTAAATCATTATCTATTTAATTCTTTGGGGTCTTAATAGAAAAATGTGTTTATCGTCCTACTGTTCTGCTCCGAGGCATACGTTATTCAGTGTACTATGAGGTGTTATGGCCTACTTTTATATTGATAAAATTAAATGGGGTTTATATATAATGTCCTACTGTTCTGCCTTGACTGGGCTAATTAATACGAGAAAACAGGTATTTTTGTTTCTTAAATTATTTATTTCCCCAAAAAACTGGAAGCAAATTTTTAACAGGTGTCCTTAAAAACAACTATTTAATTGGTGTAGCCTATTGTCCCTGGTGCCTTTATCAGTTAATACAGCCAATATATAGAATTATTTATTTTATTACACGCATGCTTTAGTACGCTATCCTGGTCTGATCAATAGTCCCATCATGCAATCTAGTTTAAGATGAAACCTTATCCATCAACAATCGCAGATACAATAGTCCATGAATAAATTCACGATAAACTGCTCCCTTTGGTCATAACATATTATGCAGCTTCATTTCCAGTGCAAGAGAGTGGGTGTCAGGCAATTTGTTCAAGATAATGTTTCTGCATATATTTATTGCCTGGCTATTGCCCAATATTTTGTCCCTAGGTACCGAGTATACATGTATGTCTCTAAGCATTCTTCTAAACACTTCATCACGCGTTAACAAATTTGGTTTAACATATTCAAAGAGAGAGAGAGAGAGAGAGAGAGAGAGAGATATGGGGTTAATTGTCCACTCAACACAAACTAGGTCATGTCGGGACTAATATATGGTTTAATTTTATTTCAATAATTTGCTTGCACGTAGGGGTCTTTAGCAGTGGGAGGACCCGGAGAAAACCCATTAGGCTGGACATGCGACCCTACTCCTTGTCAAGTACAACATGGGGAATCAAAACCACGCCAGTTGACTCAATGACAGACCTTATGATACAGCGTGCGTATACTTACACCTCGGCTATCCAACAACCCCGTATAAAAGACAATAAATAATAAATGAGGCGTGACTCAACACAACTAGGTCATTTCGGGACTAACTTATGGTTTTTAAATTTTATTTCAATAATTTGTTTGCTCGTAGGGGTCTTTAGCAGTGGGAGGAAACCGGAGTGCCCTGAGGAAAACTACGAGGTTGTGAAGGCGCCCCTATCTCCAAGCCACATACGCTCACACCAGGGCTCGAAACCACAGCCGCAAGCCAGAGGTGGCCGGTCAGCTAGAGGTTGAAGCACGCACTCTAGACCACTAGGCCATCCCAACCCACGTGTGTCCTAACAATAAAATAGAAATAAATGAGGCGTGTGGATACATACGCTCACACCAGGGCTCGAAACCACAGCCGCAAGCCAGAGGTGGCCGGTCAGCTAGAGGTTGAAGCACGCACTCTAGACCACTAGGCCATCCCAACCCCCGCGTGTGCTAACAATAAAATAAAAATAAATGAGGCGTGCGGATACTTACAGACATTTCCTTGAAAATTAACTGGTAGTATAACACATATTGAAAGAACACAGATGATAGCTACGTAAATAATTAAATATCTCTGGAATGATAGATACTGTATAGCATCACGACCACATTTATGTAGAATATCAGAATCTCTAGAAAAATAAACACAAATAAAAAACATCAGTGAGAACATTTCGGGACAAATTTGTCTGCTTAAATAACGATAAGAGTTATGCCCCTTCATTTTCGGTAAAATGTCCGACAAGAAATTTTTTGAAATCCCATCACTGGGTTCAATTATTTATGTAGAATATCAGAGTCCCTAGAGATATAAACACAAAAACAACATCAGTGAGGGTATTTCGGAACTGACATATGGTTTAATTATTTATGTAGAATATCAGAATCTCTAGAAAAAAAACCAAAAAAAACCCATCAATGATGATATTTCGGGACTAACATATGGTTAAATTATTTATGTAGAATATCAGAATCTCTAGAAAAAAAACACAAATAAAAAACATCAATGAGGATATTTCGGGACTAACATATGGTTCAATTATTTATGTAGAATATCAGAGTCTCTAGAAAAATAAACACAAAAAAATATCAGTGAAGATATTTCGGGACTAACAAATGGTTCAATTATTTCAACAATTCGCTTGTGTTAAGGGTTTTTTTGCAGTGGGAGGAAACTGGAGGATCCCGAGAAAACTTATGTGGGAATTCATGTCCATCCTCAGTTTTCTCATGGTCTCATTCCGTTCAACGGCACAAACCCCTGGGTTCTTCCATAGGAGAAATGAAATGGGGTTTAAAGTCTTACTCTGCTTGTACTAATGAAGACGGTAACCATGGGGGAGATACGTATTCAAAGTATCTGCCCTTGATGATTGTTCAATTTTTATTGCCATACTTTCAAAAATGTTTAAAGATTCTATTTAAAAAGAATACTTCTTAATCAGAACAGGGACCCTACTGTTTGTCACGTACAATCACGGCAGTTAAATCTATGACAGACCTGTCTCATTAACTTAGGTCATCTGGTGACTGACTGAGAGAGCAATGGGGTTTAACGTCCACTCAACACAACTAGGTCATTTTGGGACTTACCTATGGTTTAATTTTATTTCAATAATTCGCTTGTGCGTAGGGGTCTTTAGCAGTGGGAGGAAACTGAAGTGCCCGGAGGAAACCCACGAGGTTGAGAAGGTGCCCCTTTCTCCATGCCACATACGCTCTGGTGACTAACAAGATAGGTCCATCATTCCTGGAGATAAACACTTGTCTTCTATCACTATCTTGTTGTCCTTGGATATCACATGTCTCATCAGCTCTTCACTTAGTTAATCTAGTGACTAACTAACTAAGTACCTTATTAAATAAGTAACTGCAAACTCTTCTTATTGTAGACGCTCCTTTGCTTTTGCGACAGCAGAACTGTGGAATTCTAAGAATTTCCCTATAGAACTCAAGCACTGTACATCAATTGACAGTTTAAAACAGAATCTTAAAACCCATCTTTTTAGAAACATTTTCTTTTAATTGTTGATCGTGTACTTTTAACTAGTGTTTTTTTCTTTTAATTGACCATAATGTTACCAAAGAGCAGCTTCGGTTGGATTTTACGACATTATTATTATTATATTATTACTAACAAGACACGTCCATCACGGACGGTCACAATAAGAAACTTTGAATATCGTATGCAAATGAATAATGTACACAACGTCCTCCAGGTGATTAAGTAAATGAGTCAAACCTCCACACGCAATATTCCACTTGATCTCATGTACTCCGTTACTCACCTTACTCTGTAAAATGCTGGTATCCATGACAACAAGTTTTTATCTTGTTTATGTAATGATGTGTCGAAGGATTCTTGAGATCCATGGAGGTTTCTTTTATCGTTATCACCATAAAATAAAGATGTCCACCTACAAATACACGAAAATAACATATTTTATTTCTGAAAAAAAAACTTGGTATTTCTAAAACACGGTTGGTATTTCTGAAACACAAATCGTATTTCTAAAACATGAATCATATTTCTGAAACACGAATGGTATTTCTGAAACACGAATGGTATTTCTGAAACACGAATGGTATTTCTGAAACACGAATGGTATTTCTGAAACACGATTGGTATTTATGAAACACGAATGGAATTTCTGAAACACGATTCATATTTCTGAAACACGAATGGTATTTCTGAAGCCTGAATGGCGTGTGGAAATTGTGAGAATTTAGCAAATGAGCAGTCACATGTAGAGGGGGGGAAGCAGAAGGGGCTTACAATCAGAGTGAAATGAAATTGGGTTTAACGTCCTACTGATCTGCTCCTACTGGACTAATGAAGAAGGGCATACGCTTTGACAGAAATTTTGCCTGGGCAGTGGCACTACGTCTTACTCTTATTAAATTCCAACCTGCATGGGATCTTTTTATGTGCATGCCAATGTATCAACAGGTCCTTAGTTTTTTTTATACCATTCAAATGAATGAATCATAATTAAAGTTTTTTAAATTTAAAATTTCTAAAAACTTTTTTTTTAATTACACCATCTGATTGAATACCCCCTTTACTTTCTCTGCATGTCACTGTACCAATTTCAAATAAGAAGAATCAATTTATTACAACACTTCTGTGATTTTATTTTTACGTTTGTGCACTTCTACCTATGTAGCAGGGCTAGAAATTCACGCGAATCTCCGAATCTAATTCGCGCAAGGATTCTCGCAAGAGCTTGCCGTGCGAATCTATAAGGATTCGCGTAAAACTTTTGTAAAAAAAAAAAAAAAAAATCTCGGGTCCGACTATTGAATGTCAGTTATGGTGTTTTGAATCAAAGTTGTATGACTTACTTTATAGCATACTACATGTATAATAAAATAAAATAATTGTTGTGTTTTTGTTTTACTTTTAACTTATAATTTGGACGAGTTACAGGCTGGCCGTTAATTGTTGTAATGAATTGTGTGGAAACTTCCACGATCACGACACGGCGCGACTTTTAGAAGTAGAGCATTTATGAATATTTCAGTTACGATACAAAGTTATCGGTTTCCTTATTATTTATTTAAAACCTTCTTAATAAAATAAATGAAACTACTTTAGCATGCCAACCTTAAAACGAAATAGTTTTGGGTTCCATGATTTTATCCTTTCGAACGGCGATTTGATTCCGTTAGTTGTTAAATTGGGTCATTCCAATTCTATTTTGTCACTGTCAAGGTCGGCCACGGACTCGATGTCGCATGGAATTCTCCGCCTTCCATATTAGGCATGGCTTACTACAAAATGTGTAAACAGATTGCTTTTGGCGCGAAATAGCTGTCAACAGCCACGTACACCAACCAATAACAGACATATCACGGACCTTATAATGGACTAAGTGCATGCCGCACAAGACGGGGAAGTTGGCGATGCCTTTTTACGAAGGATAGAATTCCTCATGTATAAATTGATTTTAAATCCAGTTGTAATATTCACAACCAGAATGTGACGTTACTGTGTCCAAGATGACGAATAAACCGTTACCCAATCTGACATTACCAGCTTGCAGGCTCTTCTATTCGCCTCCCTAGACATACGTTCCCAATTTTTAAAGACACGTGATTATTTTTATTTGTACTGTCTTGTGCGGGCTGTCTTGTTGTTTTTCGTCAATACGATTATCGCTATATATGTTAAAATATTATGTACGGGAATTGTTGTACTTGTGAATTTAAATTTATTGCCAGTATTGAATTTTTAATTAGCAGTTAAAACGGTAGCCGTCAGCGATACGATTTTTGGCTGGCCGATTTACCGATTCAAGAATTTATAATCGTGACGTAACACTAGTGGATATTTTCCCGACGGAATCTCGCAGTGTTCGAATTCAAAAAACACGTGACATCTTGGTAGGAATTAGGTCAATTAACCAGTTTTACATTTGCGTGTTTCGTTTTGATTATTTTATTTTATACACATGCTGACAGATGCCTAATTTTTGTAATGAAGGATATATCCTAGTCGTAGGCCTACTGCATTTTACTTTATAGCAATTGCAGTTTTGGTTTTCACGTGATCATTGTACCGTTTGTCTATCAATAGTGTCATCGACGAATGAATAAAAAATTGTGCAAGTTACGTGATAGAAAAAAAGACTCACCATTGTGTTATACAGAAATAGCATGGTGCCGTATTAGTTTATTTTTGCTACGGCATTATCTGAATTACTTTTTACACTATTTAAGTGTTTACCGAAAATTCTATCTGATTGTTTTATTTTTATCATTGTTGTTGTATTTTGGTGTTTTAGATTAATACTAATAATACAAAAAACACAATTTTGTTTTTTAGACCTTATTATAAATTAAGATTCGGAGGATTCGCGCAGATTGCATAAATGAGAATCCTCTTAGATTCTTGCAAAAAATGACGAATTTCTAGCCCTGTGTAGTCTGGATCTTTATAGTCATAATTATCCAGTTAGTTCATTGCTAAATGTTTGTAGGAGAGAGAGGGGGGGAATAAATGCCACAAGAATAAATGCCACAAATTGTAGTTCAATGTTATTTTTGTTGTATATTTTATATATATATGTATCATTCAAAACATCGCATAGTATTAAACTTAGTAACTGTGTATTCTTAAAATTGTTCGTCGTGTTCTTAATTAATATTCTATAAGCTTGTAAGAGTTCACAGTAAAACTAATTAAATATTCTATAGACTTGTATTGTTTGCTTAATCAAAGAGTTAACAGTAGAACTATACCGTGACTGACTGACAAAATAACATCATCTGTATAAACATAGGACACAATATTGTCTTTATATAATGATGACCAATTATAGAAACAATGTATAAAAGCAAGACTTTTTTCACAATAGTTAGTATCGTTCTCGCAATACCCCATCAAAAATATCATTAGAGAATCAAATGCCAATATCATTACATATAATTATCAATTAATCATATATTCATTGTTATTATTATAATGCAAGCCATTAACTCACACTTCAAATTCATAATAAAATAGTAAATAGAATGTTCGTAACCTCTACAAGCAAGTTAGGCAAGCAAGCAAGCAATCCATAACCGTGACACCTGCTCAACATGCTCGTTATTACTGCACAGAAATCCAACTTTCTACTAAAACTGGCGTAAACCAGCAAATCGGTGCAGTAACATCAATCTTATTTAAAATACAGATCTATATTTCATTTCATTAATTTATACATTTGATGGCCTACACCAAATGAAGATCTGACCGGTTGTTGCGATAGGTCATGTCAGAGGTCATACAGGGGGGGGGGGGCTCTTGACCCTATGATGTCAGACATTTGATTAACTAATCAGCATTGTCGTTACTAGTGGATTACCTACAGTATGGTTCCGTGCAAAACACGCATAAAGCTCGACATAACAGACCGTTTCATTGGCAAATATCTCACACCATTCAGACAAGTAAAACAAAATTTTGAACTATAAAAACGAAATGAAATAGGATCTGTGTTTTAATTAGATTGCAATCAAATTGAAAATGTCTAGTTATTGCATGGGTAAGGCTCCAGCTAATCTGCTAGAGGGAAAACAATCTGCTTATTCAATGAACAGAATAAAGGTTAATTCTCCCGTCCATGTTATACTTATATATATAAAGGTGATTAATAATATATATATACCTAAGGTAAACCTTCACCATCTATAAATACCTTGAAACACAAATCTACACGATAAATTACATTCTTCTATCACGATAGGAAATGTTTACCACATGGGTTTATGGCTAAATGTACAGTGGGCAGAAAGAGAGAAAAGAAATAAAATGAAATTTTAACATCCTACTGTTCTTCTCTGTCTGGACTTATGAAGATGGGCATACGCTATACAGTGTGCTATGAGGAAAATTATGCCCGGGCAGTGGCACTACGGTCTATTCTTATATCAAATATGAACTGCCAAGAAATCTTTTATGTGTACGTCAATGTATACACGCGACCTCAGGTTTTTGTCCCATCCAAACAACTAGACAGCTGTCCTTGTCAGGCCCTTCGTCCTGCACCATTGAAAATGGGAAACCATGTTTTAAAATCCTGATTAACTTTCTTGGGCATAAATGGATCGAACCAGCGACCTCCAGACTAGTGGGTTAGCGTATTACCCACTTAGCCAGCGTGGCTCCAAGTTTCAATGGCATGTTTGACATAACTTTTCCCAAATTCTTCAGAAAATAACTATATCAAAGTAGATCTAAATGTAGTTTCAAGTCTGGGAGTCGAGTGTGGGGGGGAGGGGGTTCGTTGTTGATATTTCAGTTAGTCTAAAAGAATTTTCTATAGTTGGGGGTTCATTGATGATATATCAGTTGGCCTTAAAGAAGTTTCTAAAAGGGGGGGGGGGGATTGATATTTCAGAATTTCTAGTCGAAGGTCTGATGATGATATTTCAATAGTTTAAAGTGGGGTGGGGGGAAGGCCATTGATTATATATTACAGTTGGCCTAACAGAAGTTATAGTAGGGTGGTTGGTTCCCTGATATTCCATTAGGAAACAGAATTTTATAGAGGGTGGGATTGTGGGGGGAGGGGTCATTGATTATATTACAGTTGACCTAACAGAAGTTATAGTTGGGATGTTCGTTGATGTTTCGATCAGCAACTGAATTTCTAGGAGTATAGTAGGTTAGATGATAGAAGTACCTGACTACCAAATATTATACTATATACATACTTACATATTATAACGATTAGATTGAAAGCTGAACAGATTACATCTTTTACAATAAAATAATCATTAATAAGACTTGAAGTTTATATATATATATATCAGATATATTCATATAGTAAATAACCAACACCAGAATAAAGCCCAAGGCCCAGAAAGTCTAGAAAAAATATAATTGCATAATATCTGATACAGTATTTGTGCTAGTTATTCATGTAATTCATACACATATGGTAGTGGATTTGACTGGGACAATTTGTGGTCCCATGATTGTGCCTGTGACGCCCACCTATAAATATAGTGTCAACAGTAACACTGCTTTTATGGGTGAAACGCATGACACTACAAATATATTAAATTAACTCTTGATATTCTAATTTACAAATATGAATTTGAATCAGGGTCCAAAGAATTCATTATTTCACCTGAATTGAATATTCAAATAGTAAATTTGTTGTGACTATAAAAGTGGTGACAACATTAAAATTGGTTGATTACTTTCTACCTAAAGCGAGAGAGAGAGAAATGGGGTTTAACGTCAATCCGATACAAACTAGGTCATTTCAGGACTAACACATGGTTCATATATTTATGATAGGGTCGGCAATATCTTAATGTTTTACCTTGTACCAAGGTTCCTTACATTTTTCGATAAATTTGTTTGAATTTATTAGATTTATTACGACTCTGAATGAATGAAATGGGGTTTAACGTCCTACGCTTAAGCACCTAACCTGGGCTAATTGAAGACGGGCATAAGCCATACAGTGTGCTATGAGGGAATTGTTTTGCCTGGGCAGCGGCGCTACGGCCTACTCTTATATCGAATTCCAACTGCCAAGGTGTCTTTTACGTGCACTCCAATGTGTACACGGGACCTCGGTTTTTCGTCCCATTCGAACGACTAGGCAGCTGTCCTTGTCAGGCCCTCCTTCTGCATCACTGACAAGGGGAAATCACGCCGGAAAATCGAGATGAACTTTCTCGGCATATGCAGGGATCGAACACTCGACCTCCAGGCTAGCGAACCAGCGCCTTATCCACTTAGCCACCGTGATCCTCTACCTCATCTGTCACGTCATACCAAACTTATTCAAATGGACATTTACTTTCTGCAGAATTTGTATTCTGCTTTAAGTTTACTGTGTCTGAGGCTCCTTGTAGTGGCTAAGCCTAAAACAGTCTGTTTTGGCCAAAGGACTTTTTCCTCCCTAATAGAGTGGAATGATCTGCCACTGGAAATAAAGAACTCTCCAGATATTGCTGTGTTTAGATCCAAACTTAAAATCTTTTTGTTTAAGAAAGCATTTCCTTTATAACAGTTGTGATCATATTTGGACTGCACTTTGAGCATGTTCATGCATGGATATTGCACAATATAAATAGAACTATTACTATCATTCAAATGGACATTTTCTTTTTACAGAAAGTGTCGGCTTTAAGCTTACTGTGTCTTATAGGCAAAGTCATACTAAACTTAGGCCACCTGTCTACAGTTAGCTCCAGTTGAGAACAGACACTAAACTAGTTGATCAACATTTTATGTCCTAATTCGACGGTTTCAGTCGAAAACACTAAGTATACTTTAAGAATTTTGTTGAGTATTTATTCCACTTCCATTTAATAAAATTAAATAAGTTTATTTGTTTATTTAGTCTTTGCGTGTATACCAGATATGAAACGGAGTAGAAACACATTACAAAACAGTATACTAAGTTTTGGATATGGCGACTATTTAGGCCAGAGATCTATTCTCAAAGAATAAAACAGATGGATCGCTGGGTGCAGACATATACCCCGTTCAGACGCTTATAACTTATCCGGCGATTTTTATCCGGCAATTTTTGCATTCATACGTGTTTTAAGATACTGGCACTATACTGGATTAACATTCCTAACCATGTTCCTGACCTCGACGGTCAAGCGTCAGAGGTAAACGCGCATGGGCACTGATAGCCGCCATTTGTCTAAGTTTGTTATTTACTATGCACTGTGCATGCCCAGAGGGAAAATATCCGGATATTTTAATCCTACCCGTTCAGACGCCGAAAGTTAAACCAGATAAAAAAAAAAAAGCTGAATTCAATTCACCTACGGAGGTTGATATTTTAAACTAGATAAAAATATGCGTTCAGACGACGAAAATTGCTGAATTAACTATCGTCGGATAAAGTTAAACTAGTTTAACTTGCGCGTCTGAACGGGCTATTAGCCTCCCAGTATCGTGGAGAGATTTTCGTGTCATCTATCTCAGAATTGATTTTACAATCACTTGTATGCTAATTTTCTCACAACTTAATTTGAATTTTGAAAAAAAAACACCCAAACTTCTATTTTAAGTGTCAAATCTGTAAGGAATACATTTATAACGAAGTTAGAACAGAAATCAATGACTGTTAGACACGATAAATGTTTCTTGATGAATAAAATACAATTATTAACTAGAAGACTCAAGTCATCGATATCCCACATAATTGTATACCAAGAATTAAGCTAAATTTGTTTCCATGGAAACACAATAATTATTAAAGTGCCTGTATGTCATTTTCTGTTTTTGGAAAACATCTAAAATTTTCCATGACTTAATCCATTCTAAAATCTACACAATTTGCTGTCAACATTCAATAAAAGAGAGGGAAATGAGGTTTAACATCCACTCGACACAAACTAGGTCATTTCAGGACTAACACATAGTTTAATCTAATTCCAATAATTAGCTTGCGTGTAGGGGTCTTTAGCAGTGGGAGGAAACCGGAGAAAACTCATGAGGCTGGACAGGCGACCCTACCCCTTGCCATGTTGAACCGGGGATTAAGTTGACTTAATGACAGGCTTTATGATACAGCGTGCGCACGCTAATCACTCAGCCATCCACACCCAACCACATTCAATAAAGAAAACAATATCAGAATATCAATGGTAGATACACAATACTTTTCGAGCTTCGATTCATTCAAATTATATAAATAAGAAGCCTACAAAAATATCTTATCCAAAAAAAACTGGTAGGGGAGCTAAAAATGAAATGGGGTTTAACATCCCACTATTTTGCTCCAAATGGCCTAATGAAGATGGGCAAACGCCATACAGTGGGCTATGAGGAAAATTTTGCCCGGACAGCAGTGGTACAACTTACTCTAACATCAAATTTGAACTGTCAATTAATCTTTTGGATGCATATCTTATTCATTTAGCCACAGTGGGTAGATGGGGGCTCGGTGGGCGTATCCAGCTGCAAGAATCTTACATATAATGACTAAAAACAAGGCTAAAAATTACCAAGTACAAGTAGATTCTACTGGAGACTATCCATGAAAATCCCTTGAATCCAAAGGACTAGGAATTTAAGGCATTAAATGACAAGTTTTTTAAAGATACATTATGGGAGATTAAATAAAGAGCTGGCAGTTCTCATTATAATGGTTAAAAACCAGATAATGTAAAAAGAATTTGTTGAAAATTTCAGTCAAATTGCTTCACTCGGGCTTAAAGAAAGACTTGCAATAGGCAGATTTAGCTCTTGCATAATGTGTTTAACAGTGTAAAAAGAATTTGTTGAAAATTTCAGTCAAATTGCTTTGCTTGAGCCTAAAGAAAGACTTGCAATAGGTAGATTCACCCATTGCATAATGTATGTTTAACAGTTTACCAACCATATCATGCTTGGTTTAAAGGTTGGGAGCGAGACGTTAATATATTGATACTGCACGAGGACGTCAGTCTGAGTGTTATATCAATATACTATACAACATAGAATACGGACACTATGAAATCGTCACTTGTGTCCGATATTTCATCTAAATAATGTATGATTAGCGCGTTGCACGTACCGTTTTTTGACGTCATCCATTGATGTGGCACGTACCATTATTTGAAACAATGGTACGTCAACATCAATCGATGACGTCTGTTTTTTACGGAAGGATAGGAAACCAGAAGCATATACATAAAAGGAAAGACGAAACAAAACCAATATACAGATACTATATATAAGGAAAGAAGAGAAGACACCCTACAACCCCAAACAACTAAGGTTAAAAGACAACTACGACTAAAACAATGTTTCTCAACCCTTGATGATAGGGTACTGAATATCAGAATGAATGAATGAAATGGGGTTTAACGTCCCACGCTTAAGCACCTAACCTGGGCTAATTGAAGACGGGCATACGCCATACAGTGTGCTATAAGGGAAATTTTGCCCGGGCAGCGGCGCTACGGCCTACTCTTATATCGAATTCCAACTGCCTAGGGATCTTTTACGTGCACTCCAATTTGTACACGGGACCTCGGTTTTTCGTCCCATCCGAACGACTAGGCAGCTGTCCTTGTCAGGCCCTCCTTCTGCATCACTGACAAGGGGAAATCACGCCGGAAAATCGAGATGAACTTTCTCTGCCAATGCAGGGATCGAACACTCAACCTCCAGGCTAGCGAACCAGCGCCTTATCCACTTAGCCACCATGATCCCCTACTGAATATCAGATTTTTTAAAATACATAATGTAATTAATTTTACATAACTTTATTTTTCATAAGAAATAAACAATAATAGCAATGATCAAATAAGAAAAAAATCAAATTTCTTGTTTTAACAGAGAAAATAAACTTCTTCTCAAATTTACTTTGGATTGAAACCATGTTATTTGACTCTAGGACAGACCTTATGATCTAAAGTCGACATGTTATGTTAGATCACTCGACCCCCCAACCACCCAGGACAATCAACAGAAACAAAATGAAATTGGGTTTAATATATGCTACTATTCTGTTCCGACTGGGCTAATGAAGAAGGAAATGAAATTAAATGGGGTTTAATGTCCTACTATTCTGTTCTGACTGGGCTAATGAAGACGGGCATACGTCATACAGTGAGCTATGCGTGAAACTTTGCCTTTACAGCAGCTCTACAACCTACTCTTATATTGAATTCCGACTGCCAAGGGATCTTTTATGTGCATGTCAATGTGTAAACAGAATCATGCTTTTTGTCCTATCCGAGAAACCCCACAGAGCTGGAAAGGTGACCCTACTCCTTGTCACGTACAACCAGTTCTTATAATACAGCATGCACATGCTGACCAATCGGCCATCCACCACCCCCAACTGACAAGGGGAAAACCCGCTGGAAAACCCCTGATGAACTTTCTCGGCCAGGGTCTTACTCTTCCCACCATCAACAGTTGAGAAACAATGGTATAAAACTAAGGATACTATACAAGACAATGGTGGTATGAAATAATATAAAATAAAAGATGGTGTCCTACACATTATATTGATTCTCAGACCCAGTAACAGGAGCACTGTGAATAACAACGTCAATAAATAAAAAAACAAAGAATTAAGCAAATAAAAATTCTACAATTAAAATAAAAATCCAACAATTAAAATGAAAATTCAAGAATTAAAATAATAATCGAACAATTAAAATGAAAATTCAAGAATTAAAATAAAAATTCAAGAATTAAAATAAAAATTCAAGAATTAAAATGAAAATTCAAGAATTAAAATAATAATTAAAGAATTAAAATGAAAATTCAAGAATTAAAATGAAAATTCAAGAATTAAAATGAAAATTCAAGAATTCAAATAAAAATTCAAGAATTAAAATTAAATTAATGTGCTTAAGAAATAATAATGTGTGGATGTGTTGTTATAAATTTTTTTAAAAAAGTTTTACAATAATCGACTATATAACTATTCATTAAAGGGACAATAACACTCTTGCTGGCTTGGCAGCTCCAGAAAATAATAGCCTTATTCTAAGTACCAGATGTTTTAAGTGTCCTATACCTGTTGTGTAAATTATCCATTACATCCTATTTTACTTGTCCAGAGGGTTCGAAAATATGTTTAAATCCAAGTCACATTTGAAAAGGTTTACGTAAGGCTTTCCAAATCATAAAGTTGAATTTTTCCAATTTTTTAAATTAGGTGTGTTATGATAAAATGTGTATCGCCAATTAATTGAAATATTGTAAAATAGTAGAATTTGTTCACCAGAATAAAGATTGGGACATATTATTCAGTTACAACAAGAGTGTTATTGTCCCTTTAAACAGAAGAACATAGTACAACAAACTATAAATATATTTGGTTTTTTTATTTATCTAATCAAGCAAGAATTGACACGTTTAATCATTACAGGAATAGAAGAGTTGGCTATTCATAGTAGCACGATCTCTTTGATCAGTCTGTAAATCAATTGAAATGAAATGGAGTTTGATCTCCTACCATTCTGCTTCTACTGTTCTAATGAAGATGGGCATACGCCATACAGTGTGGTATGAGGGAAATTTTGCCAAGACAGCAGCATTCTGTCCGACTCTTACATCAAATTTCAACTGCCAAGGGATCTTTTATGTGCTTGTCAATGTATACATGGTCACCATGTTCAATACTGTGTTGGCCGACAAAGTTCATGTATAGTCAATACAATTGGTAGTTGGAATTTGATATAAGAATAGGAAATAGTGGTGCAAAATTCCCTTAAAGTCACAGTAAGAGAGAGAGAAATGGGGATTAATGTCCACTTAACACAAATTTGGTTTTTTCGGGACTAACATATGGTTAAATTTATGTTCAATAATTCGCTTGTGCGTAGGTGTCTTTAGCAGTGGGAGGAAACTGGAGGACATAGTAAAACCCCACGAGGTTTGACAGGCGACCCTACTCCTTGTCCCGTACAACAGGGGATTTGAAACCACGCCAGTTGACTCAGTTACAGGCTTTATGATACAGCACGCACGTGTTAACTAATCGGCCATCCAACCTCCCCAGTCACAGTAAGAGCAGAACAGTAGGATGTTAAACTCCATCTCATTTTTTTGTCTGTTTTAGCTCAGTTGGTGACAGTAAAGACAACGTTAATCACCAACTGTTTATTCTAGTAGATTCATTGATCTCACTGAATCAATATCAATAATTAATAATCACAGAGATTCAGCTTATTGATGCTAAATATAGATATCGAAATAATCAAAGAGATCGGCCGTCTTTTTGATGTTAAATATAGATATCGACATAGATTTATCCCTGATACCTAGACGACAAATATAGCGATAAAAGTCATAGGTTACAACAGAAATTAAACAAACACAACTTACTTCTCTTCAGCACGACTGACAAGAGCCAATCTCCCATAATCCCAGGCTAATCTCCGCAGAATTGTAAATAATATCAAAAGAACCTGAAAATTAAATACACAAAAACACATACTTATGGAATAACAGCTACTTAATTTATTTAGGCGACCTAAAGATACCTAAAATGTTTAAATTGGAATACCAGGGTCACAATGATAGAGAGAGGGAGAGAGTGCTGGTTTTATAAAAAACTCTTCCAGATCCTAGCTAGTATATAAAGACAAGTAAAACAAAATTTTGAACAAAAAAGGTTCTATCTGTGTTTAAATCAGATTGACAGTTTTGTGTCTTGTGTATACAAAATAATTATATTTATTTTATTTCCTTGAGAGTAGAAATGGTTTGTTTGTATTTTTTCTTCTGTTCGTTAAAATGCATTACATGAGATGACCGGCCAGCTAGATGTTGAAGGGCGGCAATAATTATATTTATTTATTTTTCTTGAGAGTAGAAATGGTTTGTTTGTATTTTTTCTTCTGTTCGTTAAAATGCATTACATGAGATGACCGGCCAGCTAGAGGTCGAAGGGCGGCACTCTAGACCACTAGGCCATCTCAACACCCATTGAAGTTTTGACAGAAATAGTCTTTATGTCAAGTATCATTGCTATAATACAAAAAGGCTTGATTTTAAAGTTAAATCATTAAATGGCCCTGTTTTTTCTCAAAATCCATTTAAAGATACATTCTATTTGAGTTGGCCGTTCTTGCTATATAATTAAAAAATAGATGACAAATGAATACATTGAAAATTTAATTTAAGATAATTTATCACTGTTTGTAGTTTTGACAAGATGTGTGCATTGTTTATTATCGCAATCACAGTAGTGGAATATTCTAGACTTTGTCTCAATTCTCCAATTTTAAAATAAATCTTTAATTCAATGCTAAATATGGATGAATTTAGCCAAATCCAGAAATCAAGACTATTTGATCAAGACTAAAATCACCATGACAGCACAATGCTAGGGATCTGATTCAATGAATAATTCTCAATAAATTTTCTGGTTTTATGGCTTTTTTAATCTGAAATTAAATTCTCGATGCCATTTTACTCTTCTATTATATAAATCAACCCTGAGAGAGAAAGAGAGAGAAAGGGAAAGCGACCTTTTTTTAATGAAAACTGTCTGATTACTATAAATGTTAACTAACTAATACACATTATGAGAGAGAGAGAGAGAGAGAAATGGGGTTTAACGTCCACTCGACACAAACTAGGTCATTTTAGGACTTACACATGGTTCAAATTTTATTTCGACAATGTGCTTGCGCGTGACTTTATCAGTGGGAGGAAACCGGAGAACTCGGAGAAAAACCATGAGGTTGGACAAGCGAACCTATACTCCTTGCCATGTACAACCGGGGAAACGAAACCACGAAAGTTGCCTTAATAACAGACCTTATGATACGGCCCCACATGCTAACCATTCGGCCATCCAACCCCCCTACACATTTTGTACATAAACTGACAACTTAGTGTCATATATATATTTTCATTTATAACAGTTATTTGTTGCTTAGAAAACGATATCAATTTTACAGTGTCTTACATTATATTACTACAATGTTAAATATTCACATCTCTCTATTGATCTATTATTAGTGTCGTATATTTTTTATTTTCATAAATAAGTACCAGAAATACAACTACATTCACAACCAAGTTAAACGGTATTCCGGCATACTTCGGAAACAAAACCAAAGTTTCTGTGTGATTATTGCTGACACGGGTTTCATTAATAAGTTTTTTGTTGCTTAGTCTACTTACCAGAAAAACAACCACATTCACAACCAAGTTAAACGGTATTCCGGCATACTTCGGAAATAAAACCAAAGTTTCTGTGTGGTTAATGCTGACACGAGTGTTACACACATCTGAATCGAACGGTTTCGAAGGACCAACAGTCGGAAATATTCCACTCATCTTGTCCGTGTTCTTCAAACGTCGCTGATACTCTTCTTCTAACTTCTCATATATTTAGATGTTCACCATGCTGCCTCGATCATCTGAAATTTAGGAGTAGCTATATATAGTACCATGTACATATGAATAATAATAACAATAAGGGTTTTTCTTATAAAGCGCTAGATTTTGAAGTAGTATTGTTTGCTCAAACAAGCCAACAGTGAGGCTGATGTCCCCCGCCGAAATCCCAAAATAATAAGATGACACATATTAATTAATCGAACATTAATTTTTTTCAAAATATTAGCTTTAGCTCAAAATATTAATTATTGACTTAGTTAAGACATTCGCCTAATGATCATCTACATCAAGTTCAAAATTCTACCTCAATTAAAAGCAGAGTTATGTTCCAAAGTCTTGACCAATAAAAGTGCTTATCGTTCCTTAGCCAAAGCAGAAAATTTGCAACATTGAACTTAGTCAAGGTAATAATAAAATGAATCTATACTCTGAGTTCTGAGTTACATTGCTATCACTTCATTACAACTAAAGTTATCGTGCCCCAAAGCATCAACCAATCATATTTCTTATCGTTCTGCTTACCCTCAGCAGAAAAAGTTAATTAACGAACTTGGTCAATATATCGGTGTTATCAAGCTAAAGCTACATGTATACACCAAGTGTCCTCACTCTCACTTAATCAGAACTTAATAAGCATCAACCAATCAAATTGCTTATCTCTGCTTACCCTAAGCAGAAAATGCTCACCTTCGAACCCCATCAAGGTATTCACCTAATAGACACCTATGCCAAGTGTGAACATTCTAACTCAATTAGAATGAGAGTTATTGTGTTCCAAAATCTCGACTAATCAAATTGCTTATCAGCCATCTTACAAAGAGCAGAACATGCTCATTATCAAACTCAGTCAAGGTATTGATGTAATGAAACTACACACCAAGTTTCTTTATTTCACCTAATTAGAATTAAAGTTATTGTGCCCCAAAGAATCAACCAATCAAATTGCTTGCCTCTGCTTAAACTAAGCAAAAAATGCTCATCTTCAAATTCAATCAAGACATTGACCTAATAAACACTCACACTAAGTTTGAACATTCTAACTCAATTAGAATGAGAGTTATTCAGTTCCAAAGTCTCGACCAATCAAATTGCTTATCGCTCTGCTTACCCTGAGCAGAAAATGCTCATTATCGAACTTAGTCAAGGTATTGATGTAATGAAACTATACACCAAGTTTCATCACTCTCACTTAATTAGAACTAATGTTATCGTGTCCCAAAGCATCAACTAATCAAATTGCTTATCTTTGCTTACCCTAAGCGGAAAATGCTCATCTTCGAACTCCATCAAGGTATTGCCATAATAAACACCTACACTAAGTTTGAACATTCTAGCTCAATTAGAACGAGAGTTATTGTGTCCCAAAAAGTGTGACAGACGGACAGACAGACAGACGGACGGACGAACCCATTTTAATAGTCCCCTGCTTTCTTCGAAAGGCGGGGGACAATAAAAAAAAAACCATGTACGAACAATCCAAACCATAAGACAGAAATCAAAGTCCTAAAAATGGAATAGGCAAAATAGTGTATTCAATCAAAATAGTGTAATCAGCAAATTGACTGCTCGTCGTATACAAAATACACGACAAGCAGTGGTAACAGGTGTCCGGAACAGTAAGCTCACCCTGCCTGGCACCACACCTGCCATAGCTGCATCCAAACTTTTAGGCGAAATGTCGGTAAAATAGCACCAATGAACTAGCTCTAACAAAGTTTACAGGAAATTGTTATAAATATGAACACATAAACAAGTAAGTTTTGAGTTTCTGTATGAAAATGTTTAATTAGAGACAATCTGATTAAAACACAGATCCAATTTCGTTTACGTTTTTTATAGTTCAAATTTCGCTTTACTTGTCTTTACTACACATGAGCGAGGCCATCGAAAGTATAAAATAACGAAACGAAATATAGATCTGTATTTTAATTAGATTGAATTAGAGATGGAGCAGCCTTTAGAAGTAATGGCAGAGAATTTTCGAATATGCTGCATTAATTATAGGCAAATGATCTGCAGCCAAAGGTTTTCAGGTTATATTTTGGAACAGTTCATAAACACTGGGAACCGGAATGGAGTGATCTAAAAGGAGAGTATTTACTCTTTTGTTGCTTCAGACCCGGGACTGTACAGCGCAGTGGACGCTTACGGCTAGCCCCCGGATCCATTCACTCTTTGTTGAATTGTTTTTTTTGGGTTTTTTTGTTTGTTTTGTTTGCTGTTTCGGAGTATGATGTCTTGTCGTTATATTTGTCCTTTTTGTAAATCATATGTGGCGCAGTCCCCCTGCACTAAATATATAGGTAGCCTGGTGCTGTGCCTTGTATGCACTGATAATGTTGCTCAAATCAAAATAATGTTATTGAGTGAAAGTGATATTTAGAAAGACTGACAGCCAGTAAAGCAGAAGGAGAGATGAGAGGAAGAGAGAGGAAAAGAGAGAGAGGAAAAGAGAGAGAGGAAAAGAGATTATTATATTTCACCGATTCGCTTGCGTGTTGGGGTCTTTTGCAGTAGAAGGAAACAGGAGAATCCCTGTTGAAATGTTGATCAATAATAAACAGTAATTGTATTCAACAATCCAAGTCGAAACGTGTTATAAAAAGTAATTGTATTCCGTAGATTTACAATCAATATTCAAAATTTACAATTTGCTGGTTGTGATACATGCATTTGAAAATACATGTAGCAAGAACTGCATTCAAAAATAATAATAATAAATAACCTCGTCAGGTAGCAAATTAAGCCTAAGGCTTATTTTCAATTTGGCCCTTGGCACAGATCGTGCGAATGATTTTGATCATTACTGCAGGAAGAAACCAAAGAACTCGGGAGACCTAATATCCCTCTCACTTACAACGATAAAGTTCTTGCCCTGAGCTGGGATTGAACCCTCGACGCTACATCGTTGCATTGGTGAGAAGCCGCCTCTCTATCACCACGGCTATCCAACCAGCTTAAATACATGTAGCAAGAACTGTCACACTTTATATATGTCACCTCACTAGCTATAAGTGTTTTGTATATTCTTTTTTAAATATTGGTATGCATAATATCTACATAAATCTATCATCTTCAAGGTGTGTGCCACACAATGTTACTAAACCCCATTAAGTTTTTATACAGGATTGTTTTTAAATATCAATTTATGCATAAAACATATGTAAATGTATTAAGATCTTATATAAATTTAAAGATGCATACATGTATGTAAGAGCTAAATAAACCTGCCTATTGAAACCACGGCAGTTGACTAAAGGACAGACCTAATGATACAACCCTCATGCGCTAACAATGGGCGTCCTCGCTGAGGAAATTCCCACCAGGTGTCCCTTGTAAAAACTCGGTTCCACATGACCTTATCAATGCTGAATTTTGTGTTAAAATCCCTTCAAATCCCCTACCTTAGGGCTTAGCAACTAACTCAATATATGTGATACGTTTTCAAACAACTTAAACCCACCAGTCTTCATCTTAAATTGAGTCCGGTGTCCCAAGCTGTATTATGCGGTGATTTGATAAAACCAGACTTTTATTTTATAAAAATAATGTGTCGGTGAAATTTACCTTTTGTTATTAAGTACAGCACATGGACTATTCACTGTGTAGAACTGTAAATGAACGGGAATCGATTATTGGGTCACCCAACGAAAGAATTGACCCGAAATCTTAAAAGGATTACGTGTCCGGATAAGCTGTTTTAACGCTCGCATCCGAACAACTCAATATTTTGAGCTGAATTTTTGAGTCAGGGTATATACACCATTCTTCTATATTTTGGCGTTTAAATTTCATACGTAATCGGACTTTTATTTTTGATGCTCTTTTCAATTCGGGACAGTCCCTTTAAATAAGAGGTGAAATACATGTATGGTAGCATTATCTTAAAATCAATGGTTGAAAATACCAAAACTGCTAATCTATATTCAAACTGTTAATTTATATTCAAACTGATTCTCAAATTTACAATGTATTAATAATAGCACAGAGCAAAAAACCTGCCTTGCAAATAAAAAAAAATAAAAAAAAGTTATTTGTACTCCGTAAACCTTTTTAAATTACAACCATGTAAAAAAACAGAAATACAACAAAGTATCAGACAGAGCAAAAAACTGCTGTGCAAATAAAAAAAAATTAAAAGTGATTTGTACCAAGTCAGTAAACCTTTTTTTAATTACAGTCATTTAACAAAAACAAACGAAAATACAACGACGGATTAGATAGAGCAAAAAACGTCTATGCAAATAAAAAAAAGTGATTTGTTTCCCAGCCAGAAAACCTTTTTAATTACAGCCATTTAAAAAAAAAACACGAAAATACAACAATGTATTAGACAGAGCAAAAAACGTCTATGCAAATAAAAAAAAGTGATTTGTTTCCCAGCCAGTAAACCTTTTTAATTACAGCCATTTAAAAAAAAAAAACGAAAATACAACGATGTATTAGACAGAGCAAAAAAAAGAATCCGAATTGCTCTTTTCAATCAAACCACAATTGGTATGTCTCAGCCGGAAATGTAGAAATGTGTTGCTGCTATTCTTATCTTTTAGCTGTAATTAGAAAAGTCTGAGATAAACAGCGAGTTCTGATAGTGCCTAGTTCCGATCCTCCTCCAAGACGATATTTATCTTAAAGACTGTCTTCTTGTGGTTTTAACAAGATGTCAGTGGTATATTCTATATTCGACAACTAGGCCTACTATACTCCAGAAGAGTTAAGAAAGAAAGGAAGTGGATGCTATATTCGACAACTACTATAATACTGTATGAGAAAATAAAGAGAGAGAGAGAAATGGGGTTTAACGTCCACTCGACACAAACTAAGTCATATCAGTAGGGGTGGGCAAATGGAGGTCGAATTTTGGTGACAAGTGTTTTCTAAGACCATTTTGGCTGCTGAATCCGAATCTGGTGAAATTTTTGTTCTGTGACGCCATTTTAGGTTGGTTCAGTGGCCATTTTCAAAATGACTTTTTTTCCAGTTATTACCCTCATATCGATATAGGATGTTATCAAATCATAAATGGGAGTGCAATTTTAGAATCCACGGCCATGAAAACATATATTTTAACATATTGGACAACTAGTTCCAATATTGTCTTGCTTTTATGAGAAAAATAAGTCATTTTTTGGCCGCCATTTTGAAAACCACTGAACCAACCTAAAATGACGTCACAGAACAAAAATCGCATCGGATTCAGCAGCCAAAATGGCCTTTGGAAACACTTGTCACCAAAATTAGACCTCCATTTGCCCACCCCTAATATCAGGACAAACATATGGTTTAATTTTATTTCAATAATTCGCTTGCGCATAGAGGTCTTTAGAAGTGGGAGGAAACTGTTAGGTCCAGAGAAAACCCACGAGGTTGGGTTCTACATTCAGCAACTACTTTATATATAAATGTGAAGAACAGCCCAACAGTAATATATATATTCTATATCCGACAAGTACCGTACTAATATATATATACACGAGTAGACCCAGCCATCAGTGACATATTCAAGCCTGGAAATAAGGCACCTGTCACTGACAATGTCAGGCACAGATTTAGGCTTTGTCAGGCACCAAACCTCTGGTGCCTGTCATTTTGTCAGGCACTGATTTGTCTTTTTTATTGATACTATTAATACATGTCCGGCACTAAGTTGAAAATGTCAGGTACTATTACATTAGTGCCTGACATTTTGTCAGGTACATCTAAAACCGTTATTTCCAGGCCTGGACATATTAGACAACTACTATATATATAATGGAGAAGAATTGGAAAGAAGGGAAGTGATGCTATATTTGATAGAAAGGAGAGTTGTTCACATCAGAGAAGTGTCCGATAAAGTGGCTGTACAATTGCAAGATGTCAGTGATATATTCTATATTACGACAACTACTATATTCAAGAAGGATTAGAAAGAAGGGAAGTGATGCTATATTTGATAGAAAGGAGAGTTGTTCACATCTGAGAAGTGTCCGATAAAGTGCCAGATAAAGTGGATGCCATATGGTCAATTTAAATCTTGGCTTCTTAAACGTCACTCTAAGCACCTGTCACAGACAATGTCAGGCACATACCTAGGCTTTGTCAGGTACAATTCCTCTGATGACTGGCATTTAAAAAAAAAAATTTCATTTCATTCTCTATATCACAATTTGGTTTAAACAATATTTTATTTCATTAGAAAGTCAGATATATACAACATACTATATATATGGATACAATGACAAGCATTGCTTCCATAAATGATCCATAAATGATCATCATTGAAAAGTTAGACGAGTGGATTTACATTATTACAGGGTGCAGAAGGTGGAGGTAGCGATCTCTTAGAAAGAATGTAAGTACATACAAGTAGACAGCGGCGGCGCCAGCCGGTGCTGAGTGGGGGGTAAAAGCTATGGAGGTCTGGGGGCTTTGCCCCCCCCCCCCCAATTTATTTTTAGCCACGCCCTTTTTGCTTAGGGAAACGCCCTTCTCCAGCTATTGGACACATCCGTTTAAGGTCGAGAAAAGCCCTTTCTAACACGTGATTTTGCACTTTAATATCATATAATGCACAAAAAAAGGATCCCCCCCCCCCCATAAATTGTATGTCATTTTTAGCAAAATTGGGATGGCCATGATTACCCCCCCATACCCCCCCCCCCCCCCCGTGGCTCCGCCACTGCAAGTAGATTATAGTGGTAGATATACAATAAAATAAAGATGAAGTAGATCACAATTTGAATTGATTCTAGTATGTGCTGTTGTTCTTACAAAACACCTATTTTAATTCTGTTTATTTTAAAAATAAAAAAAAAAACAGAATGTACACTTGGTGTGGCTTAATTCCTCACAAATCTAAACACAGATCCAAACAAAACTCAGAACTCAGGACTTTAACTCGACTGGGAATTGGTTTCACTAATCAACTGAGAACAATACCATGTTGAGTTGTAAAAATGGTGGGCTGGTCGATGATGATTGTTCTCTCTCACTGGTGTATTGATTGTAGCTAAACTAAAAGAAACAAACTTCACTTCCACTAAATCACATAGAATAACAATTTATCTTCTCAGACAGTTTCACTGTTATAGATGTATTTAATAAAAAGTGTGAAGTATGGTGTCACTGAGAAGAGAGAGAGAGAGAGGGAGAGAGAGAGAGAGAGAGAGAGAGAGGGTTTAAGTCCATAGAATAACAATTTATTGTCTCAGACAGTTTCACTGGTATAGATGTATTTAATAAATAGTGTGAAGTATGGTGTCACTGAGAAAAGAGAGAGAGAGAGAGAGAGAGAGAGAGAGAGAGAGAGAGAGAGAGGGTTTAAGTCCACTCAACACAACTATGTCATTTTGGGACTAAGATATGATTTAATTTTATTTCAATAGATGTATTTAATAAATAGTGTGAAGTATGGTGTCACTGAGAAAAGAGAGAGAGAGAGAGAGAGTGAGAGAGAGAGAGGGAGGGTTTAAGTCCACTCAACACAACTATGTCATTTCGGGACTAACATATGATTTATTTCAATAGATGTATTTAATAAATAGTGTGAAGTATGGTGTCACTGAGAAGGATGTCTCCTCATTTTTATTGTTACCAAGAGAGAGAGAAAGAAATGGGGTTTAACGTCAACTCAACATAACTATGTCATTTCAGGACTAACATATGGTTTTAATTTTATTTCAATAATTTGCTTGCACGTAGGGGTCTTTAGCAGTGGGAGGAAACCGGAGTGCCCGGAGGAAACCCTTGAGATGAGAAGGCGCCCCTATCTCCATGCCAGATACATTCACACCAGGACTCGAAACCACAACCGCAATAGAGTAATTTGAATACAATGCTCAAATTATTAAGTTTAGATTTATTTGAACTATTATAGCAAAAATGGCTAGCTCTTTAGCCAAAACTTACATAATGTATCTTTAACATTTGGGAGTTGCCTCATGCAGTATCACATACACGCACATACGTGGAATAGACATGGACACACTTACAGGAGAGGGGTTTTACATAGGCTAAGCCTGTTCTCCAAGCCCGTTGTCCAATCCAATTCAGATATCCTGAATAAAAATATTGTTTAAAAGAATTTGACAAATGGTTGGAAAAAAGATGGATTTTAACATCTCAAGAGCACAAGACTCTGGTTATTTTGTGAGTGATGTGCAATGGTATGAAGGAGAGAGAGAGAGAAATGGGGTTGAACGTCCACTCAACACAACTAGGTCATTTCGGGACTAACATCTGGTTTAATTTTATTTCAATAATGCCAATGCGCGTAGGGGTCTTTAGCTGTTGGAGGAAACCGGAGTACCTGGAGGAAACCCACAAGGTTGAGAGGAAACCCACAAGGCTGAGAAGGCGCACCTATCTCAATGCCACATACACTCACACCAGGGCTTGAAACCACAGCCGGAAGCCAGAGTTGGCCGGCCAGCTAGAGGCCGAAGTGCGGCACTCTAGACCACTAGGCCACCCACCCCCCCCTTCAGGCATGGAAGAGAATGTTGTCCTGACTCAAGCATTTCCATCTATACTTTAAGAAATGAAATGGGCTACTCTTATATCAACTTTCAACTGCCAGGGGATCTTTTACGTGCACACCAATATATACACAGGACCTCAGTTTTTTGTACCATCCAAACAACTAGACAGCTGTCCTTGACAGGCTTTCCTTCAAACACCACTGACAAGTGGAAACCACACCAGAAAATCCAAATGAACTTTTGGCCAATGCAGGGATTGAAACATGCAACCTCAAGGCTAGCGAGCCAGAATCTTACCCACTTAGGCACTGTAGCTCCCCACTGTTCAAAAGCTTTTGACTTTAAATTTTTAAGATTTTAAGTTTTAAACAAAACCCCTTTCACATGCTTCAAGAGGCTGTTAGTTTATATATTTATCAGGGCTGTGAAGAATTAGATTGCTTTGTTGTAAGCAGATAGACCAGGGGCCTGTTTCACGAAATTTTAACTTAAGATACAATCCAAATTTTAGTACATACTTAAATCTGATTGGCTAAGCGCTAAAATCAATCTAATACTATCCAATCGAATTACTACAATCAGATTTTATCTTAGTTAAAATTTCGTGAAACAGGCCCCAGTATACACAGTCAATATGTATTGATTATACCATTGTAAATTAATGAACTGTCAATTATACAAGACACGAACCAGAATAACACATTAATTCTCCACATAAAATATGGCCAGTCAGCAGAATAACACTCGACGATGAGGATAAAATGGCAGTACTGCATAAATTATTTCAAGAAACAGCAAAAAACTTGAGGAAATATCTGTTGTACTTGTCAAACAGATCTGGGACCTTTTTATATGCAGTTGGTCTTGTCAAATAGTCAGCAGAAAAACACTCAACGAAGAGGATAAAATGGCAATACTGCATAGATTATTTCAAGAAAAGGGAAAAACTTGGGGTTTTATATATGCAGTTGGTCTTGTCAAATAGTCAGCAGAAAAACCCTTGACAAGGAGGATAAAATGGCAATAATGCATAAATTATTTCAAGAAACAGCAAAAAAATTGGAGAGATATGCAGTTGGTCTTGTCAAATAGTCAGCAGAAGAACACTCGACAAGGAGGATAAAATGGCAATAATGCATAAATTATTTCAAGAAACGGCAAAAAAATTGGAGAGATATGCAGTTGGTCTTGTCAAATAGTCAGCAGAAGAACACTCGACAAGGAGGATAAAATGACAATAATGCATAAATTCTTGGGCCTTTTTTACGAAAGTTTAACTAAGATAAAATCCAAATTTTAGTAATTTGATTGGATAATATATATTAGATTGATTTTAGTGCTTAGCTAATCAAAACCTAAGTACATGTATCACTTAACATAAGCTTCGTCCTTCAGATAAAATTAATTCATCTGCACAACATGGGAACTTTAATTTTAAGACAAAATTTATCAGAAAGATGGAGGAGAGAGAGAGAGAGAGAGAGAGAGAGAGAGATTAACTACACATAACACAAACTAGGTTACTTCAGGACTAACATCATGTTCCTGAAGCAACGGTATACTAGTTTTATAACTAATAGTTATAAGAGAGTATCCGTTGCACCAGGAACATGGACTAACATTTGGTTCTATTCAATTTCAATAATTCGCTTGCGGCGTAGGGGTCTTCAGCAGTGGGAGGAAACTGGAGAACCTGGAGAAAACACACCATGTTGAACAGACTACCCAACTCCTTGTCACTTACAACCCGCTATAGTTGACTCAACAACAGACCTTATGATACAGCAGCGGGCACATGCTAACCATTCAATGCTCCATAATGGAGAGTAGTGGTATATTTTTTGGAATAGGAGGGAGAGGTTCAATTAAGTCACAATAGAATTACTGGTAACAAATATGTAAATGATTTGAATAAACTCAGTTCTTAGTGTTCCTATCATTTATCATATGAATGTCTGGATGTCAGGGTATATTATTGTATAAGATCATCCAGACCAAACATGATTATAGAAGGTCCCAAGAGGATTTGTTACACCATACAGATACTACATAACACCGCTTCAACTAAATAATATGTTATCTTATTAAATTACTGGTCATTAATGAAGCCCATAAAGCAATATATGAAATTGCCATGGTAACAAAATATCAGTATTTTGCAATTTCTATCTGAGAACTGAACCCCAGGTCGATAGTAATAACATACAGACAACAATCTGTCGCAATAAATCAAACACAAGATACGACAATCAACTACAAACTTGAACAGAAACAAATTAAAGAGCAAGACCATGTGAATGTTTTAGGCCATTGAATTTGGACCCCCAAGCAAATTAGGCCCGGCCTCCGGACGAATCACACATCATCACTACGCTCCACCCCCACACATATGGTATCAAATTAATCAGCATGACCCATGAATGTTTTAGGCCATCAAATTTGGGCCTTGGGCGTGGGTAAATTAGGGTCCCTGGCAAATCGTGGGCCCTGGACGAAGCCAGGTATGCTGCTAGTAATACATAAAATTACCTCACAAACCATATTTAATGGTAAACCAGTCAACTTCATTTACACATCAATAGTATAGTTGAATCTTAACTCCTCAATACTTGAAAATTCAAAAGACAAACAATTGGGAATAGAATGTGATTTAATTATTCATCCACCTAACTCGATTTACTATGTTTATGTGTGCAAGGCTGATAATGATTACTTTCAAACATACAAGTTTGAACCAGACGTAAATACCCAGAATTGATGAACAGGAGTACTTGGCTCCTTGGGAGGTATTTCAAATCTAACGAAAGGAGTCGGCTGAAAAAGTCCAAACCAGGAAGGAAGGAATAGCGTACACTGAGTGAAAATGAAATGGGGTTTAACGTCCTACTGTTCTGCTACGGACTGATCTAATAAAGACCCGCATACGCAATACATTGTTCTATGAGGGATATTTTGCCCGGGCAGCGGCACTATGGACTACTCTTATATCAAATTCCAACTGCCAAGGGAACTCTTACGTGCACACCACTGTGAACACAGGACCTCGGTTTTTTATCCCTTTCCAAATGAATAGACAACTGTTCTTGTCAGACCCTCCATCCTGCACCACTAACAGGAGGAAACCATGCCGGAAAAGACAGATTAGAACAGACACCTAAGCAAATTGACCGATATTTGAAATCCGAAAACTCTAATAGTAAGTGCAGGGGGACTGCGACACATAAGATTTACACAAAAGACAATATAACGACAAGACATCATACTGCGAAACAACAAACAAACAATTCAAAAAGAGTGAATGGATCCGGGGACTAGCCCTAAGCATCCACTGCGCTGTACAGTCCCGGGTCTGAAGTAACACAGATTCACTCAAAATTGAAAATGATCAGAAATACAACCCGAAGGAAAAAAACATATTGAAATAAACATTTTATTCCTGTCACTATTCCTAATCCATTACGATAATCATTTCATCAACGGTACCAGACAAACCAAATTCTGGAGAAAATAAAACATTTTTTATCAAATATTCCATCTCTGTCTGGTATTTAGCAAACAATTGTCTGGATCCAGACATCACCCTAGATCCAGTTACAGAAAAAAAAAATCCAATATTTGTTAAGGACAGACCTTAATAGTACACAGATCTCACAATCTCACTTAAAATAATTTGGATTTCTTGGAAAACCGAAATATATAGAGGAGTAACTCTGATCGTCTTTATCCTGGAATTTTCAATACCATTCCAATATTTGTTTAAGACTGACCTTAATAGTACATGTCTCTCAATTATAATTTGGATTTCCCGGAAGACCAAAATATATAGAGGAGTAACTCTATCCTAGAATTCTCAATATTCTCTCTTTACTGTTCTTTTACTACTGGGGGGTTGGATGGTCGAATGGTTAGCATGTGCGCACTGTATCATAAAGTCTGTCATTAAGCCAACTGGCGGGGTTTCAAATCCCTGGTTGTACATTGTACATGACCCCTACTCACAAGCGAATTATTGAAATAAAATTAAATCATAGGTCAGTCCCGAAATGATCTACATGTACTTTTTGCTGAGTGGAGAGAGAAATGGGGTTTAAAGTCCTAACATGGTTCAATTTTAATGCAATAATTCGCTTCCAAATAGGGTTCTTAAGCAGTGGGAGGAAACTGTAGGATCCGGAAAAAAGCCATGAGGTTAGGAAGGCGACCCTAATCTTTGTCACATACATGTACAACCGGGAAAGCAAAACTACACCAGTTGACTCAACGGCAGGCCTTATGATACAACGAGCACACGCTATCATTCAGCCATCCAACCCCACTCTTTAACTAAGGTCATTGTGAGCTATATTTATTATAATCTGCTGTTTTAGAGGGGCCCTGCTAAAACTTTCATTTCTCCCAGGCCTGGAAAAAACGGTTTTGGATGAAACCAATGAAATAGAAACTTAAATTGACGTATATATACGTCATTGTTCTCAACTAAGTGCCGGATATAAATAATATCATTAAAAAGACAAATCAGTGCCAGACAAAATGACAGACACCAGAGGTTTTGTGCCTGACCTAGCCTGAATCAGTGCCTGACATTGTCAGTGACAGGTGCCCCTTATTTCTAGGCTTGATTCCCCTAAACCAACACTGATACATGTGATCTTTCTGGCAAAGAAGTATAAATTCCACGATGATTAACTTCCCTTACAGATTTATGATCAACAACATGTTCTTACTGTCTTCAAAAATCGCACAATCCATCTCCATGTCACCTTTCAATATGCAGAAATTTTATTTATTATGAAAGACCTGGAAACCATATAATTACTGTAATTTATGATCAACAACATGTTCTTACTGTCTTTTTCAAAATCGCACACGCCATTCCCATGTGACTGTTTAAAATGCAAGAATACGATTTATTACGCAAGACCGGGATAAACCATATAATTACAGTAATGTACCACTAGATCATGCCCATTATCTACACACTCCTCAATTTGAGCACAGATTTATTATTTTGCTATAAAGTTTGCTGTTCGTTACAACACGACATGTAGCACGAACCTGCTCATTAAAGCCATCTAAATCTATTACCACATCTTAGATAGAACGCGGAGAGTCTGTAGCACGAACCTGCTCATTAAAGCCATCTAAATCTATTACCACATCTCAGATAAAACGCGGAGTCTGTCTTTGATCTACTTGATCATTTAAATCTCCCGTTCATGACAGAAAACATTCATGTCACACGGACGCAATTTACCAGATTACAGTTCTGATTAAATCAGAATTCTGTTAAAGGCCCAATACCACTCTTGTTGTAACTGAATAATATGTTCCGATCTTCATTCTGGTCAACAATTTGTACTATTTTACAATATTCCAATTAATAAATGATACAAATTTCATCTTAAAGCCCCAATACCTCTCTTGTTGTAACTGAACAATATGTTCCAATCTTTATTCTCGTCAACAATTTGTACTATTTTACAATATTTCAATTAAAAATAGATACAAATTTCATCTTAACACACATAATTTTAAAAATTGGAAAAGTTCAACTACATACCGTAACATGGTTTGAAAAGCCTTACGTAAGCACTTTCAAATGCAACTTGGATTTAAACATATTTTCGAACCCTCTGGACAAGTAAGATAGGTTGTAATGGATAATTTACACAACAAGTAGGACACTTAAACATCTTGTGGTTAGAATAAGGCTATTTTTTTTTCTGGACCTGTCAAGCCAGCAAGAGTGTTATTGTCCCTTTAAGTTCAAACCCGACGTTGTTCCTGTCAGTATTTCTTCAGACTGACGAATAATTTATTCTAGTAATTCCACCAACTGACTTTGTTGGCTATTTCTGTTCCATGTATGTTCCCAATAATGATTTTCCTCTAAAGAATTATGCCATTTCTGTTCGGTTTTTCTTCAGACCAATGAATTATTTATTCTATCATTTAATTTCTTCAGACTGAGTTTTGTTCTTTATTTCAGAAAAATATTAAATCGTGCATGGACATGGGGGATTGGGTGGTCCAGTGGTTTAACCCTTGCGCATTCGATTCAAAGGTCGTCATTGGGTGGTTTCGATTCTGTGATCGTACTTGACAAGAAGTAGGGTTGCCTGTCCAACCTTATGGGTTTTCTCTGGGTCCTCTAATTTCCTCCCACAGCTGAAGACCACTACTTACAAACGAACTATTGAAATATTACAGACCATATGTTAGTCCTGAAATGACCTAGTTTGGAATGAATGAATTTGGACCCCCCAGTGAATTAGGCCTGCCCTCCGGACGAATCACTACGCTCCACCCCCACACATATGGTATCAAATTAATCAGCATGACCCATGAATGTTTTAGGTCATCAAATTTGGGCCTCGAGCGTGGGTAAATTCGGGTCCCTGGCAAATCGTGGGCCCTGGACGAAGCCAGGTATGCTGCTAGTAAAACATAAAATTACCTCACAAACCATATTTAATTGTTAACCAGTCAACTTCATTAATAATAATAATAATAATAATCTCGTCATTTTACAAGGGTAGCAAATTAAGCCTGAGGCTTGTTTTCAATTTGGCCCTTGGCACAGGTCGTGCGAATTAACACGTAACACATCAATAGTAGTATAGTTGAATCTAAACTCCTCAATACTCGAAAATTCAAAAGACAAACAATTGGGATAGAATCTGACTTAATTATTCATCAACCTGACTCGATTTACTATGTTTATGTGTGCAATGCTGATAATGATTACTTTCAAAACAGACGGGTTGGAACCAGACGTGTATACCCAGAATTTATGAACGAGGGTACTTGAATCCTGTGGAGGTATTTCAAATGTAACGAAAGGAGTCGGTTGAAGAAGTCCAAACCAAGAAGAAAAGAATAGCTTACACTGAGTGAAAATGAAATGGGGTTTAACGTCCTATTGTTCCGCTTCGACTGGGCTAATGAAGGCCGGCATACGCAATACATTGTTCTATGAGGGAAATTTTGACCGGGCAGCGGCACTATGGACTACTTTTATATCGAATTCCAACTGCCAAGGGATCTCTTATTGCACACCACTGTGAACACAGAACCTCAATATTTTGTCTCTTTCCAAAGGAAAAGACAATTGTTCTTGTCAGACCCTCCATCCTGCACCACTGACAGGGGGAAACCATGCCGGAAAAGACTGATTTGAGAACAGACACCTAAGGAAATTGACGCATATTTTAAATCCACAAACACTAAGAACTAGTGTTTTTATTCCTGTCACTTTTCTAATCCATTTTAAAGGACCTACACATGTAAGTCCGTAACTCAAAATCCTTCAAAATCTTCGACATCGAAAACACAAATTATTAGTCAATTAAAATCAACGCAAATGATGTAAACTTACCGGGAAAAGACAAGCTTTTAAAATCCGATATTTAAGATAAAAAAATGTTTTTCACATTGGTACATGAATCTCGTGCCATAATTCGCTTCAGCCCCAGTTGTATTGAGAGACTCGAAGGACAAGGCTAGACACATTGCACCAAACCAAACAGAGTTATGTAGACTGGAATAACTAGACGCTAGAAATGTGCACTTGATTGCAATTGCTGGCTTATTTGGTCGACATAACTGATTTCAACAGAAATTTGAGTAAAAACAGAAACCATTGAATTTAAATCAGTTTATAAACATTCATATTACAGTATTATATGCGTTCTGACCCACTTTTGTGAATTTCTAGGTACCAGATGTTAGCGATTTAGCTCCTTTAAATAATCATTTCATCAACAATACCAGACAAACGAATTCTGGAGAAAATAAAACATTTTTTATCAAATATTCCATCTCTGTCTGGTCTTTAGCAAACAATTGTCTGGATCCAGACATCGCCCTAGATAGATAAAGTTACAGAAAAAAAAAATTCCAATATTTGTTAAGGACAGACCTTAGTAGTACACAGATCTCACAATCTCACTTACAATTATAATTTGGATTTCCTGGAATTTTCAATACTATTCCAATATTTGTTTAAGACTGAACTTAACTATAGTTTGGATTTCTTAGAAGACACCAACGTATGAAATATAAAATATCTTGTCTATGGGTAATGCCGTATAAACATTCGAGCACAGCAATTCTCAAGAGGAAATGGAAGAAAAATGGAACAACCGTTCACGTCGACATTATGTGCCAAAATGCATTATATCACATGTCTCAAATGCCCATAATTTTGGTCTGTTTCTGGTGAAAAACGCCATCAGCAAGCACAAAAACATCTAAGCAGACGAAATACATGTCACTTGCAAGCTGTCAATCAAACCACGATGCATACTAATTAGCCATGTGGCGTGAATTGAGACTGAGCGTGCTGCTCAGTGTGAGTGAATTTACGCGACGGCTTTGTGTACTAAACGTTAAAAAAACATAAATTCGTATTTATAATATCCTAATAAACATGGACATTTGATCAGATTTTCGGCCAATGGACGACCCGTGATCACAATACAGCAGTAAACTTATGCCAAATCTGTATGATTACTATAGAGCCCAGTGAGCGTGTTGAACCAACTATATCACTTCCGGTTTAAATAAAAATTATTTCTCACTTACAAAAACTTTTTTGCTGTGTGTTACAGAGGGGATTATTTATAAATATATATTTAAGATTTATGGAAACCTTGTTGAAAATCGTTGGTCTTCCCCTTTAAGGTCATTTTGAGATATTATAATCTGCTGTTTTAGAAAGGCTTTAGATGAAACCAATGAAATACTACCTGACATTCTCAACTTAGTGCCGGATATAAATAATATCATAAAAAAAGACAAATCAGTGCTGGACAAAATGACAGACATCAGAGGTTTTGTGCCTGACCTAGCCTAAATCTGTGCCGGTCAGTGACAGGTGCCTTATTTCCAGGCTTGATTCCCCCCAACCAACACTGATACATGTGATCTTTCTGGCAAAGAAGCATAAATTCCACGATGATTAACTTCACTTACAGATTTATGATCAACAACATGTTCTAACTGTCTTCAAAAATCGCACACGCCATTTCCATGTGAATGTTCAAAATGCAGGAATACGATTTATTATGCAGACCGCGAAATCTTATAATTACTGTAATTTATGATCAACAACATGTTCTTACTGTCTTCAAAAATTACACACGCCATTTCCATGTGAATGTTTAAAATGCAAGAATACAATTTATTACGCTAGACCCGGATAAACCTTATAATTACTGTAATGTACAACTAGATCATGCACATTAATTATCTACACACTCCTCAATTTGAGCACAGATTTATTATTTTGCTATAAAGTTTGCTGTTCGTTACAACACGACATATCACACGAACCTGCTCATTAAAGCCATCTAAATCTATTACGACATCTCAGATAGAACGCGGAGAGTCTGTAGCACGGACCTGCTCATTAAAGCCATCTAAATCTATTACCACATCTTAGATAAAACGGGGAGTCTGTCTTTGATCTACTTGATCATTTAAATCCCCCGTTCATGACAGAAAACATTCATGTCACACGGACGCAATTTACCAGATTACAGTTCTGATTAAATCGGAATTCTCTTAAAGCCCCAATACCACTCTTGTTGTAACTGAATAATATGTCCAATCTTTATTCTGGTCAACAATTTGTACTATTTTACAATATTTCAATTAAAAAATGATACAAATATCATCTTAACCCACCTAATTTTAAAAATTGGAAAAGTTCAACTACATGCCGTAACATGGTTTGAAAAGCCTTACGTAACCACTTTTAAATGCAACTTGGATTTAAACATATTTTCGAAATTCGAACCCCCTGGACAAGTAAGATAGGTTGTAATGGATAATTTACACAACAGGTAGGGCACTTAAACATCTTGTAGTTAGAAATAGGCTAATGTTTTTTTCTTGACCTGTCAAGCCAGCAAGAGTGTTATTGTCCCTTTAAGTTCAAACCGACGTTGTTCCTGTCAGTATTTCTTCAGACTGACGAATAATTTAATCTAGTAATTCCTCCAACTGACTTTGTTGGCTATTTCTGTTCCATGTATGTTCCCAATAACGATTTTCCTCTAAAGAATTATGCCATTTCTGTTGGGTTTTTCTTAAGACCAATGAATTATTTATTCTATCATTTAATTTCTTCAGAAAAATATTAAATCTTGCATGGACATGGGGGATTGGGTGGTCCAGTGGTTTAACCCTTGCGCATTTGATTCGAAGGTCTGTCATTGCGTGATTTCGATTCTGTGATTGTCCTCTAATTTCCTCCCACAGCTAAATGACCCTTACTCGCAATTTGCAAACAAATTATTGAAATTTTACAGAACCATATTTTAATCCTTTTGTCGAGTGGATATTAAACCCCATTTCTCTCTCTCTCTCTCCCTGTACATGTAATACATGTAAAAATAAGCACGGGTCACAGGAACAAATACACCAGAGAGAGAGAGAGAGAGAGAGAGAGAGAGAGATGGGGTTTAAAGCCCACTGAACACAAACTAGGTCATTTCAGTTTTAGGACTGACATACATGTATGGTTCAATTTTATTCCAATAATTTTGCTTACTTGACTCAATGATTGAATTATGATCAAACGCGTTAACCCCCTGATGTAGAAAAGTATAAATGTATGTTAGCTAGTAGTGATTGTTTCTATGTTCAGTCATGATAACTCTGTCTGTGTGTGAGTGAATCATAATGTCACATTACCTCTCTCTATATAATAACATGATAAGTTATCAGTTATTGAATGAATCATGCATTACAATAACTAATTCACTGTTTATCACATACAGTGGTTTTATGAATCATTATCATGGCTAAGTGAGTATGATGCTGGTTCGCTAGCCTGGAGGTCGCATGTTCAATCCCTGCGTTGACCAAGAAAGTTCATTAATTCACTGTTTATCACAATATTTTATGAATCGTTTTCATGGCTAAGAGAGTAAGATGCTGGCTCTCACGACAATTACGGCGTCTAGGTGGCTAAGTGGGTAAGACACAGGCTCACTAGCCTGGCGGTCGCATGTTCAATCCTTGCGTTGACCGAGAAAGTTCATTAGGATTTTCTGACATGGTTTCTCCTTGTCAGTGCTGCAGGTTGGAGGACCTGACAAAGACAGCTGTCTAGTCATTTGGATGGGACGAATAACCAATTTCCCATGCATACATATGCATGCAAATAAATTAAAATATTTCTTGGCAGTTGGAATTTGATGTGAGAGTAGGCCATAGTGCCGCTAAACGGGCAAAATTTCCCTCATACATGTAGCACACTGTATGGCGTATGCCTGTCTTTTTTAGTCCAGTCGAAACATTAACAGTAGGACATTAAACCCCATTTCATTTCATTACATACAATGTATAATGTACAGCCCCTGATCCTCCATGAATGGGTTTTGAATTCCTCGCAAACTTAAAACCAGGAAAGATGGCATATGTTTTTCACCTGATCACACTGTTTGAAATTCGTCAGCGATTTTTTTAAGGATGATCATAATAATAATAATAATCGCGTCATTTTACAAGGGTAGCAAATTAGGCCTGAGGACTTTTTCCAATTTGGCCATTGGCACAGATCGTGCGAATGATTTCGATCATTACTGCAGGAAGAAACCGAAGAACTCGGGGGAAACCTGCCTGATCGGACGGGAGACCGAATATCCCTCTCACTTACAACAATAAAGTTTATGCCCAGAGCTGGGATTGAACCCTCGTTGCATTGGTGAGAAGCCGCCTCTCTATCGCCACGGCTATCCGACATCATGAAATCTGAACTTCATAAAATATAAATTTTTCAACGTTAAAAGAGTAGACAGCAGACTCGAACTTAGTGTGACACTGCATAAATCTTTTAATGGGAACAATAAGAATTTAGATGATAATAATATCAAGTCTGAAAAATATTAAATACATCATTTTCCATCCGTCAGACCTATACATTAATTTACGATTAATTTCATGGCATAATTAATCAAACTGTAAAAGACTATAAGGTAGCAAAAAATTAAATACAGGTATTATTAATAAAATCAATATCTGACCGTCAAGATCCATGGCAATCAATTGTCATGGCGATATTAAAATTAATTATAAAAGACTAAGGTAGCCAAAAATCGTATAATATTACAGATATTATTGATAAAATAAATTCCAATATCTGGCCATCAAGATCTGCTGCAATTAATTTCATGGCATAATTAAAGGAGCTAATGGCCTTAGAAATTGACACAAATAGATCGCAACCCATATGTGAATGTATATAAACCATTTTAAATTCAATCATTTCTGTTTTTAGTCTAATTTCAAATCAGTTATGTTCAGCTTATCTTCGACAGATATCCTTGCAAGTTCCTTCGTCCTGCACCACTGACAAGGGGAAACCATGCCGGAAAATCCTGATAAACTATCCGGGTCAATGTAGGGATCCGGGATCGAGCACGCAAACTCCAGGTTAGAGAGCCAGCATCTGGCCACTAAGATCTGTTAATTAAAAAGGTAGCAATCAATTTAAAAGATCATGGTCGACGCGGTCGTACTAGGAATTATAAAAAACTATCACCGGTATTATTGACAAATATCTGGCCTTCGAGATCCGAGGTAATTAATAAGATAACAAGATAAAAGTCTGATGGCAGATCTGTACGAACCTCGTGTCAGATTCTCGTGTAAGATTTTCCAATACAGACATCAGGTTCAGAATCACTAAAGGATAACCATATTAGCTGTATCAACGACAAACAGCATTAGACGATTTTAACGCTAATAGGCAATGGTGTCAAACTGCACAAGACTACATTGAGATTTTTTAGTGGCTAGCCATATTAGACAGGAAAGTATTATGATATTTTGATCTTTACTTAGTGTCTAACCATATTAGTGATACAGAGAGATAAAAATTAGCAGATAGACAAAAATTAGGGCATTTCAGGACTTTCACATGGTTCAATTTTATTTCAATACTTCGCTTGCGCTTATGGGTCTTTAGCAGTGGGAGGGAGCTGGGGGACCCAGAGAAAACCCACGAGGTTGGACAGGTGACCTTGCTCCTTGTCCTGTACGACTGGGGAATTGAAAACCACTCCAACGGACTAAATGACAGACCTTATTAGACATATAGTATTACAAGATTTTCACACCACTAATAGGAAATGCAAATAAACTGCACTTGTACAGGTACATAGAATTTCTTCAGTGCAGTACATCATACATGTAGCTGCAAATACCAAGATAAAGTTAATGGAAGCTGTCAACTACAGAACTTCTATGTTTTTTATTAAAAAAAAAGAAAGTTAGAATGAATCTGAGTGCAGAAGCGACTGAAAAGGTTACCACAAGTAAAAACATTGAATGAATCATAGACATAAGAACAGTGACTGTTCAATTCCTAACAAACCATCTTATGAACCTACCCATTGAAATAGACAAAACCATAAAGTATCTGCAACTGAAAGGACTAACCCCAACATAGATACATGCTAACATTGTGTACACCAGGGCCCGGTTCCTAGAAAATTCTTAAAGTAAGCACAAAGTCATACTTCACTTTACTTACGTAAGAATCTTATAAAAATACTGCTCCTAGAAAATTCTCAAGACCATTCTTACGTAAGCACAGGTCAAGTACAAGTCTAAGCACATTGTGACTGGTAAAGCTTACCATACACTGAGACTACGATGCTCTTTTACGTCATAAAACAACTTTGGTATGCGAATTACGTCATAAATTTGTCGTCTGCTTCATTGGGGTTGATTTGGATGCGTTTGACATGTCCCCTATAGGGCCTACACATAATTAAAAAATGTGCCAAAAGATATAAAAAAAAACGTAGACACATACAAACTAACTGAATAATTGTGAGAGCGCCTGATCTTAAAGTAGCCTGTGTGTTTGTAGCTATGTTTCAGAGTAGGCCTATAAGGCCCTAGATGCGAAATTTTCTATAGCATTCTTAATTTCTTTTAGAGAAGGATTTTCTCTGTCTTGTAATTGTCTCTTTGGTATCAAAAGGTGTCGGAAATGCCGTCGAATAAGTCTACGGTCAGCCATCTTTTTGAAGCAGAAACAGACTAAGGCTAAGCAAGCCCCCTACCTTGCTTGGGACTTATGCTTAGATTGGCTATGTTTAAGAACGAAGTTGTGCTTAAGTTTTTTCTTGGAACCCATAATAACGTTCTTGTGCTTACAATGAAGTCTACTTAAAATCTAAGCACAAGGCCGTTCTTAAGAATTTTCTGGGAACACAAAATAAGGTAAGTTTACTTAAATGCAAAGTCAACTAAAATCTAATTTCGCTCTTGCTCCCCTTGACACACCTCGACCTCCCTTCGCGGGAGTCATTAAAGACTTCTGCAAATACCTAAATTGCTCTCCTAAATATGGAAAGGAGATTAATAAACTACTTTCAGTTTGTTTATTTTAAACTACATACATTCGAGCTACCAGTTTCCATGATAATAATTCTGATGCTACCATATTCAACAAACCTATTCACAGCATTTTAAACAAGACTAAAGCATAGATACAATTTGGCTCTCCTTAATAATAAAGAAGAGGTTTTTTTTCGGGAGCTGTTTCTCATTTTTGAATTTGGCAGGAGCTGTTTATGGCTCCCGCACAAATTTTTAAACGTGAAGGCCTCATTGTGTACACTTTAGGGGATGATGCCCCTTCCTTTTTCCAAAGTAAAGAAGTGAACTGTGGAATTTAAGAGTGTACAATTCTTTCAAAGATAGGCCTAGGCTTAAAACTGTTGAGCCAGGATAAATGTAGAAGTACACTATTATATAATATGTTTCTATAAATAATTATGATTTGAGACATGTAAAACCTGAAACGCCAAATGTCACATGGTAATTCCGCAGATGATGTCACTAGGAGGTATAGAAACATGGATTGTGACTAACCACAGAACTATTTTTCAAGTCAACTCATGCTCAAACGCTATGTACAGCTGTAAGACTGTTTGACCTACTTCTGGAAATATTCTAATCTGTCAAACCCACAAAAATCGGTAATGAAATGGGGTTTAACGTCCTACTGTTCTGCACCGACTGGGCTAATAAAGACGAGCATATGCTATGTGCTATGAGGGACATTTGGAATTGACAGTGCAGTACTATGACCAACTCTTATATCGAATTACAACAGTCAATAGTTCTTTTACGGGCACATTGATGTGTACGGGGGAATCTTTTTTTGTCTCATCCAAACGACTAGACACTAAAACAACATATAAACTAAAATACTAGATGCACTCGGCAAATCTCGACAGATTCCGGTATCCTACATGTACATCTAGACTCCGTTGTATGACAGTAAGTGATATGTACCTACGACCGTACATTTGCGATGCGGATACCGATTTACTTTAAACAGGAAAACGTGCCGCTTTTACAAAAAAGTCCCAAATTGCGTCTTTTGTAGAGAGCACATACCTAAATAAGCAGAGATATTGTCTCAAGGCTGCTGGTTTGATAAAATTCCCTGGTAATTCCACAAACCCAATGCCAAACATGACGTTTGTTGATATAATACACTCTCGACAGAAATCTTCATGGGGGCAGCCATTTTTTGCATTCGGAACCATTAAAATAGATCAAATATGGTGGAAATGGTCATGTAGCCGTGATTAAGATGTACTCAATATTCAAAATAATCTCCAGAATCATATTCAATATTCATCTGATCAAATAAAACATGCATTCAAGTCACTTAAAATACATTACTTAATGTCTTGTTCTCGACCATTAAACCATACATATAGGCTGGATGGGTCAGAAATCCAATTAAGCCTGGTATTAAAAGCTTCACGTTGGCCTCTGGGACCTCACAAATAACAGGTGCCTCAGTGGTTCAATGTCCTGTTCTGATACACATAACATACCTTTGTGAGATCTTCTGGTGTAACTGTTTTACAACAAAGGCGCTGGTTCGCTAGCCTGGAGGTAGGGTGTTCGATCCCTGCATTGGCAGAGAAAGTTCATTTTGATTTTCCTGCATGATTTCCCCCTTGTCAGTGATGCAAAAGGAGGGCCTGACAAGGACAGCTGCCTAGTCGTTCCGATGGGACAAAAAACTGAGGTCCTGTGTACACATTAGAGTGCACGTAAAAGATCCCTTGGTAGTTGGAATTCGATATAAGAGAAGGCCGTAGCGCCGCCGCCCGGGTAAAAATTTCCCTCATAGCACACTGTATGGCGTATGCCCGTCTTCCATTAGCCCAGGTTAGGAGCAATTAAACTCCATAATAAATATCATATTCTATTTTTTAGATGAACCATATGTAAGCCTGGAGCTACAATAATCCCATATGAGACATGCTCTTTAAAAACATAGCCATAAAGATTTCACTGTCAAATCCAAGAATCTCATAAATCTAAAAACATACATCACTCTACCTTTTCATAATCCCTAAAAAAAGACTCTTGATGCAAGACTCCAGCGGAAAAAATTCTTGTTGGTCATATATACAAGTTAAGTATGGAGAGGATCAGAGCATTGATAAAACTGTTAGCTTATAGTCATGGCTAACACCATAAAATCTAAAAACATACAGAACTTTACCTTCTCATAATCCTAAAAAAAAAGAATCCTGATGCAACTCTCCAGCGGAATAAATTCTTGTTGATCATATAGAAATTTTAACTAAGTACAGAGAGGAGCATTGATAAAGCTGTTAGCTTGTAGTCATGGCTAACACCGTTGGAGCTTGATTTGTCCGTGTTCCGCTGCCTCAAGTACATGTAGATTATTGATCCCAACTCTGTGTCTCTCTCCAGTCTGCACAAATCACATGTTATCGTAGCCACCTCATGAATATTTTAAATCTATACGAACTATAATCAAATCATTTAGTCAATATTATGAATAGTAAAGCAAGCACAATTAAAATCTAATATTGTAACAAATACATGTAGTCAATATTATTAATAGTAAAGTAAGCACAATTAAAATCTAATATTGTAACAAATAGTCAATATTATTAATAGTAAAGTAAGCACAATTAAAATCTAATATTGTAATAAATAGTCAGTATTATTAATAGTAAAGCAAGCACAATTAAAATCTAACAAATATTTTAAATCTATAAGACAATATCAAATCATTTAGTCAATAGTATTAATAGTAAAGCAAGCACAATTAAAATCTAACAAATATTTTAAATCTATTGGACTATATCCAATCATTTAGTCAATATTATTGTAAAGTAAGCACAATTAAAATCTAACAAAGGTTTTTCTTTTAAAGATATATTCCTGTCGCAGTTCAGGGGTTTATTGAAGAAATATTCTTCCTTCGAGTCCCTTGTTACAAATGATATTGAAATGCATTATGGTACACAATACGTGTGCCAATGGTAAAATGTTTTTTTTATATTAAATATTGGATATTAGGCCCATCTTTTCCAGGTAAAATCACAACATCAGTGTTGAATTAAATTGACAATACGTGTACCAATGGTAAAATGTTTTTTTTATATTAAATATTGGATATCAGAAGCCCATCTTTTCCAGGTAAAATCACAACATCAGTGTTGAATTAAATTGACAAATAATTTGTGTTTGGATTATATTGAATTAATTACAGACTTCGCAACTTAAAATAAAAGTGTTAATACCAGAAAATTATCACTTTAAAGCCCCAATACCACTCTTGTTGTAACTGAATAATATGCCCCAATCATTATTCTGGTCAACAAATTGTACTATTTTACAATATTCCAAAAAATTGATGATACAAATTTCATCTCAACACACTGAATTTAAAAAATTTAAAAAATTCAACTACATTGGTTTGAATAGCTTTACGTAAACACTTTCAAATGCAACTTGGATTTAAACATATTTTCGAACCCTATGAACAAGTAAAATAGGATGTAATGGATAATTTACACAACAGGTAGGACACTTAAACATCCAGTAGTTAGAATAAGGCTATTTTTTTCTGGATCTGTCAAGCCAGCAAGAGTGTTATTGTCCCTTTAAGTAGAAAAAAACTTGAAAGTGTTAAAATAACAAATGGAGAAGAAAGACAGATGTTAATTAGTGTAAAATAAATTCTAGACTGTTAATTAATCAATTATAAATAATAATCTGTTATCTGACCATCACCCTCATAACCAAATAAAACTCATTAATATCTAATATCGGGCTCTCAATCTTAGCCTTAATTACATGTATATCTCCTGGAGTCTTTTAAGTTTGTTACAATTTTAAGCTTTCAAATATTTAAAATATCAGGTTTAAAAATATGAATTTCATTCCATTTGTTCTTGTCTATAAGATATATATAAGGGGAAAGGAATACCGAGAGAGATGGAGAGAAATGGGGTTTAACATCCACTTGACACAAACTAGGTCATTTTGGGACTTTTATTTCAATATGGTACATAGTTCACTTGCATGTAGCGGGATTTAGCACTGGGAGGAAACATGAGGACCCAGACAATACCCATGAGGTTGTACAGGCGGCCTACTCCTTGTCACAGACAACTGGGGAATCAAAACCACGGCAGTTGACTCAATGAAAGACCTTATGATATAACGTGAGCATGATAACCATTCGATCATCCAACACCCCCGAAAGGAATACAAATGGGATTGCGCATTAAATTTACGTTAGAATTAACAATCTACCCGTATCTATAATACCTCTATCAATTTATTTGGATTTTAAGTCAGGCAATACGTCAAATGAAAAAGATGATGACTGAAATTTTTTTATATAACCAAGGGTGCAGTAATTATTATAACCAATGTCAGGGTGCAAATCATAACAAAGAAGATGGTCAATCAGGCAGATCGTAATTGACCCATGTATATCAGGGCCGGCAGAAGTAATTCTTGATTGGGGGGGGGGGGGAGCTTCCATCACAGTTCCTCAATAACCTGGAGAAAGGAGTAGGCCTTCTTGTTTGCCCCCCCCCCCAGCCCTGTATATAATAATAATAATAATAATAAAAATAATAATCGTGTCATTTTACAAGGGTAGCAAATTAGGCCAGAGGCCTTTTTCCAATTTGGCCCTTGGCACAGATCGTGCGAATGATTTCGATCATTACTGCAGGAAGAAACCGAAGAACTCGGGGGAAACCTGCCTGATCGGATGGGAGACCGAATATCCCTCTCACATTGATTGGCCTATGAATATCTGACATGATTAAGGCAAAGGCAAAATTGTAGAAATGTCATAAACAGTAGCAACATCATTTCAAATAGGCCTATTGTTTTTAAAACAAAATATGACATCCAAAAACCTATGAATGGCAAAATGGAACATCACATGCAATTTGCAATTTAAAAGAGAATGTCAAAATAAGTGAAAGTAAGAGATTGACAGCTGGAAACCAGTTTTCAAAGATACATCAAATATGTTGTGAGATGCATATAAGTTATGACAATAAAAATACATATATAATTTCCGGTGTTTTTAAACAATATTTTGCATTATTACACACCTCATTAATCTTATTTACCTGCTGATGATGTCTTATTCTGTCAAGCGATAGTCAAGGTGTCAGGCTGAATCACGTGATAAAATTGCTTCCCCTTGGCCTTAGAGTTCATTTCCGGTGTAAACAAATAATTTATCTTTAATAATAGTCTATTCTATTATCTAGTGTACGAAAGTGCATTAGCACCCTGAGTTCTAAGTTGATAATAAGTTTTAGAGATAAATGTTTGTCAAATGTTTGATAATATCTGTTTGTTCTGCCAGATTAGTAATAAGTATAATTCCGAGGTGATATGAGAAGAAGCAAGTTGATTACCGGCACTGTCAAAAATTCTAAAAATGGAGTTATTTCCCCTTATCTGTGTTTCGTCTGCTTTCATCAAATGAAATGAAATTAACCTAACTAAAATACCGGTAGCCTACCGGTATTACCAATAAAAGAAAAAGGTGTACAAAGTCAACGAATATTTGCCCACCTCTATTTTTTGAAGGATGACTTTGAAATTGTCAGGGTCTGGGCAGGGTCCATGTCCCCCCCCCCCCCCGGCCACTAATCTCAGTGTACTAACTATTAGCGTCCAGCCTCTCCTGGCTCTAGAAATGCCATCATTTCATAGCAATCGCATGGATTGGTCCATCGAAATAACACCAGAATGCGCTAATTTTGTGGCAGATTTTTTTTTTTTGGGAGGAGGTAGCCTTATTCTAAATGGTTCCACACATTTAAGTGCCTCCAATTTCTTAACATTTTCAGGGCGGAGGAGACCACCTTTATGCTTCACCATTAGATGGGGGTCGGGGGATGGGCATTCAAAGCATGAGATAATGATAAAGACATACATGTGTGTGATCACACACAGTTAATCCTTTTTTGCATCAACAAAATTGAATCACAATAAAAATTGTCATCAAAAGGGGTGTTGGATTTCTCTGATCTCTCTTTAAAAAGCTCAGTGTGAAGGCCTATGCATCCTCAAACAAGGTTTTGGATTTCTCTTTTTAAAAAGCTCAGTGTGTATGTATGTCTACATAATTGGAGACAATGACATGATCATGCATTGCCAACTGGCCTTGCTGGCTAACCCCCTTCTGCAAAACTTCCTTGATCCACCCATGCCAAGTTACTAGGAAGCATATTAAATGAATGGATTGGATGGGAATATAATTTTTACACCAATGAAAATTATGATATGTCTATGGTAACACATGATAAGAGAAGGGGGATTTTCCCTTTTTTCTTCTTCAAAGGATCTTTAACGCCAATGTGACAAGGGTGGACATTAGTTTTTTTTTTATCCCATCCAAATTACTAGGGCACTATTTCTGAAATTACTTCTTGAATACAAAAGAGAGAGAGAGAAATGGGGTTTTACGTACACTCAACACAAACTAGGTCATTTTGGGACTAACTTATGGACCATTTTTATTTCAATAATTCGCTCGCGTGTAGGGGTCATTAGCAGTGGGAGGAATCCGGAGGACCCGGAGTAAACCCACAAGGTTGCACAGGCGACCCTACTCCTTGTATCAGGTACAACCGGGTGATACAGCACGCACGTGCTAACCATCCCTGCATTGGCCGAGAAAGTTCATCGGGGTTTTCGGACATGGTTTCATCTTTTGGTATACATTGGCGTAGACGTAAAACATCCATTGACAGCTGGAATTCAATAGAAGATTAGGCCGTTTTTTAGCCCATCCGAATTACTAGGCCACTACTTCTGAAATTACTTCTTGAATACAAAAAAAAATTAAAACAGTATTTGATAAATAAGTTAATATTTTATTTATAAGCCGTTGTCTGATCATATTTCAAAAAGCCCAAATTTTATATAAAATTATTGGTCATTCCTAAAATAATGCATTCAATACATGACAAAAACAATCAATTTCACCTGAATAAAATAATTTAAAGCAATATTATCAAAACACATTCTCAACAAAACAAATTAAGTAATTCTCTTAAGCGTTTAAAAAATCAAAACAATTAAAAAAGTTTTTAAATTTCTCAACTGAAATGCAAATTCATACCAGTAATAAAGATTTGTATTGCAAACAACAGATTTATATTGTCAATATATATCTAAATGACATAGTTTATTAAGTTTATTGGCTGCAAATGTTTTGATTTATGAACAGACCTGGCCCCGAGTTCACAAAACATTCTCAGACTTATGTTGAGATTCAACTAAAAATTGTTCGCCTTATTTTAACTAAAATAAAGCCCTTTAAAAAAGTTTGTTTTAATTTATCAAATACACCAATAAGATACTATGTGCAAAGTTTTGTGTTTCTGGATTAAAGATAGTTTTCATAAACAGTGATTGAAAGTTGAGTTTATTCTCAACTTAAGTCTGAGAATTCTTTGTGAACTTGGGACCTGGAAATGCCATATTTGGTTGTATGTGACAGTTCACAATTTCTTTTAAAACTAATCTGAGGGCACCATTTTATTAAGTGTCCCAGCTGTGACCTATGCCTTATTTCCAGGCTTGTAGGAGTAAATTCAATTTATTTTTAATTCTGCTCTTTACATTTGATTTAGGAGTACGAAAAAGTAATTGATTTTATAATTTGATTTATTTAAAAACAAGCAATAATCATTAGACTACTTCATACCACTAGGGATATTATACCTTTGTCCTGTTTTGTTTCTTTTGTCCTGTTTTAAATGAACTTCTTGTTTGATTATTTATACTATCATTTATAACCGTTTAGATAATTTGGTAAAGAAACAGAGCATTTATTAAGTAGGGCTACAAAAACAGAGAGAGAGAGAGAGAGAGAGAGATGGGGTTTATGTCCACTGGACACAAACTATGTCATTTCGGGACTAACAAATTGTTCAGTTTTATTTCATTAAATTCCTTGTGCCTAGGGGTCTTTAACAGTGGGAGGACCAGAAGGGCCCAGAGAAAACCCACGAGATTGGACATGCCACCCTACTCCTTGTCACAGAGAAGATTTTTTAGTTGAAAAGAGCTGCACAGAGAAGACATAAATTGAGTATAGATGAGAGAGAGAGGTAGAGAGAGAGAGAGAAATTGGGGTAACCTCCACTCGACACAAACCAGGCAAATTTCGGGACTAACATATGGTTCAATTTTATTTCAAAACGTACAAACAAGGTTTGGATAAGGCTAGACATAATAGTTATGGGGTATAAAAAGGGCTACAAAATGGTGATTATTTATTACAATATGGTTTAGGTTTTACACTTCTTAAGTCCTTTATCATTTGCCTTTTCAGACAAAGATCTAGTGTTTTGAACTGATATTCCTTTTCTATAGATTCAACATTATTTTGATTAGTCTGACTACCAATCTAAGAACCTACTTTCATAATAATAATAATAAAAGTGGGTTCTTATATTGCGCACAAATCCATCAAAGTTCATGCTCAAGGCGAATTTACTTCTCTGCTTATCACAAGATAAAAACATGGCTAGTGTTAAATAGACAGTAGAAAACAGATGAGTCTTTAACAGCTTCTTAAAACTTTAAATTTTAGATATAGGCGTGACCAGGCCGAACATGAATTGCATCTTTTGACATGAATTGTAATAGCAGTGAGTTCTCCGCTTATCACAAGATAAAAACACAGTTCATGATAAATAGAAAAAAGATGAGTCTTTAACAGCTTCTTAGAACTTTAAATTCTAGATAGGCGTGACCAGGCTGCACAAGACTTGCGTATTGTGACATGCGTCTTGTGAATTGCGTCTTGTGACATGAATTATATGGTATTATGATGGTTCGTCAATGTTTTAAAACATAGGTTTAATATATTAAAACAATTCCATTAAGAAAAACGACCAAACTACTCTACCCCTATAAATATAATTGAATAAATTTACATTATGATAAATTTACACTTTATTTATATATTTATACTAAATACATTATAGATAATTATACACACTATTTCAGAGATGTGACAAGTAAATAAGGTTTCCATCCACCAGAGCCTGGTGTTATGACGTCATTTTGGGATTGTGGGTTAGGATAATGGTTATGCTTAATAATAATCTCGTCATTTTACAAGGGTAGCAAATTAAGCCTGAGGCTTATTTTCAATTTGGCCCTTGGCACAGATCGTGCGAATGATTTCGATCATTACTGCAGGAAGAACTCGGGAGAAACCTGCCCGATCAGACGGGAGATCGAATATCCCTGAGCTGGTATTGAACCCCAGGGTTAGGGTTAGGTCTAGCCCTGTCTACATCTTGAGACTCTGACGAAATCTGCAGGTCCTAGCCCTTACCCTAACCCTTCCTTATTCTAACCCACAATCCACATATGACGTCTTAACACCAGGCTCCGGTGGATGGATATGGATATCCTCCAATCTGATTAAAATACAGATTTATATTTCGTCCCGTTTTTTTTATACTTTCGGTGGCCTACACTACATGAAGATCTGACCGGATGTAGTGTAAGGTCGTGTCAGAGGTCATACAAACGACTTTTGAATATAATTATATGACGTCACACATTTGATTAATCTATCAGCGTTGATGTTTCAAGTAGGTTACCCACAGTTTCATCTGCCTCATACCAAAAATTTTCTGTAACAGACTATTTCATTGGCTAATCCCTCAAATCGTTCAAAACGGGGGTTATATAACAACGCTTCTAGTGTAGTAAAGAGAAGTAAAACTAAATTTTAAACTATAAAAAACGAAACGAAATAGAATATGTGTTTTAATCAGACTGGATATCCTTCATACTATTTTTTTATATCTTGTTAGGCCACAAAAACAAATATTCTGGTTCTCAGGGAGAGAGAAATGGGGTTTTAACGTCCACTCAACACAAACTTGGTCAATTCGGTACAAACAAATGGTTTAAATTTTTTACAATAATTTTCTTGCGTTTAGGGGTCTTTAGCAGTGGGAGGAAACCAGAAGATCCGGAGAAAACCAATGAGGTTGGACAGACGACCCTTTTCTTTGTCACCAGGGAATCGTAACCACGCCACCCTCCCCCATACAGTAATGAAATGAATGAGAGTGTTATTTTAAGGAGGTCATGCATCTCTTTATTAAGTGACACATAGTAACTGAGAACCAGAAAAAAAAAATTTATTTGGCCTTTTATGGGACTTTTAATCAAAGCCCTTTTGTCATACAGTAGGGCCTAGATCAGGGGTGGCCAAACTTTTACCTTCCATATAATTTATACAACTTCAGATGAGCCATTTAGAGAGCTTCCAAAGACATTTTTACGTAAAAATGTTGACAGAGATAGAAACAATAGTTCTATGGACCAGAAACCAAACATGAGACTTTTGAGTCGGTTTTCATTTGATGCAGTGCTGCCGCTTGGAAAAGTCAAATGTGGAACTTGTGCCATAGGTTGGCCACCCCTGGCCTAGATAAGTGCTAGCTAAATAATCTTTTCTATACATGGCCATATATGGTGGCAACTGTTAGATCACATGATCTCTAAAATTAACGTGTTTTTCTCGAAACACACACGCACCTCAACCAACCCTTTCCTTGTATTAATCTTCAATTATCAGAGATTTTACACAGTGGACAATTCTTAACGGAATTCAGTATTCCCAGTAGGTTAACCAATGGAAATCTGTTTCCCCATTTAGATAACCAATGGAAATCAGCATCCCTATTTGGTTAACCAATGGAAATCAGTATCCCCATTTAGTTAACCAATGGAAATCAGTACCCCAGTTGGTTAACCAATTGAAATCAGCATCCCCATTTGGTTAACCAATGGAAATCGGTATCCCCATTTAGTTAACCAATGGAAATCAGCATCCCCATTTGGTTAACCAATGAAAATCACCTCCTTACAACATACATCATGGCTCCATTTATTTACAAGTGTAATGTCTGCACCAGCTGATTTACAAATCAAAATTTTCTAAAACCTGACTTTACGTATTGCTATAACCTCTTTTTTTCAGACCAAATTCTGGCGCTATTCTTGTAGCCATTTTCCCAAGAAGTTCTGTGCACTGTCAATAAGAAATAAAATGGGTTTTTCATCCCACTTTTCTGCACAAGAAAGAAGAGACCTCAGTTTTTCATCCCATTTGAACAACTACACATTGTTCCAGCCCGCACTGGAAGCCACAGTGGCTCAGTGAGTAGAACATTAGCTCAATAACCTGGAGATCCCGTGTTCGATCCTTGTATTGGCTGAGAAAAGGTTTTTTCAGTGTGGTTCCCTCTTGTCAGTGGTGTAGGGCACATGTATAATGGTTGTTACGTCGCTGTTCGGGCAAAATATCCCTCACAGCACACCCGTCTTCATTAGCCAGAAGGAGTAGAACAGTGAGAGGTTAAACCCTGTTTCATTCCATTTCATTTCAGTCCTGCACCATTGACAAAGGGAAACGAGGCTGGAAAATCATGAAGAACATATATGGCCTATCCAGCCAAAAAATAGGATTGAACCAGGGACCTCAATGGCTCCTCACATAAAGAACCACAAGAATCTAAATAAAAATTTGTGAGTTCTGAAAATAATGATTTGTAAGGCTACTGGCACCGACTAAAAAAATAAACAAGGTTTAAAGAACCAGTAGAATTGATTCTCAATCTGATTAAAATACAGATCTTATTTTGTTTCGTTTTAACATACTTTCGATGGCCTACACTACATGAAGATGTAACAAGTTATATAGGGAGTTCACATCAGGAGTCAAATGAGTGGCTTTTGACCCTATGACGTCAGACATTGATTAATCAATCAGCATTGATGATTCTAGGGGTTTACCCACTGTTCTGCATAGAGAATGCCAAGAAGTTGCCGTAACAGACCGTTTCATTGGATAATTCCTCACATCAAAAAGAAAGCCTATTATATAACAACTCTTTCAGATCCTTGTGTAGTAAAGACAAGTAAAACAAAATCTTGAACTATAAAAAAATGAAACGAAATAGGATCTGTGTTTTAATCCGATTGAACTGATTCTATACCTCTAGTAGTAAAGCTATAGGAAAGCCCTATTGGTAATTAAACCACGCACAAAACTATCTGAAGCCCGATATGTAAAACACAAAACATTCTTGCCACAGCGTGATCGATCGATAAAAAATAAAAAATATAAATACCAAAGAAAACCACAGATCGTCTTCCACCAACAAACACGACACAAAGTTAACCTAAATCATAACCTCAAAAAATCACGCGGATGATAGCGAATGTGTATTCGTCTCTTTTTGATAAAACGAAACATAAAGAACAAAATTACCATAGAACACACCGAGAAAAACACAAAAATTGTCTTCATGGAAGGAGGAGACGGTGTTATAGGTTCCTTCACTATTTCTCTATCTACATTTGGATTGATTATATTCACATGAGCGTCTTTATCGCTTTCTATGTTGATATTATTATTATTATTATTATTATCAATAATATCGTTATTGTCTATGTTGTTATTTTCGATAGGATTCGCGTTCGCCGCGTTAACGACAACCTTTTTAGGATTATTTTTTGCGTGATTTTCCTCCTCGTAATACGTATAATCCGCGTCTTCAGGATTATTTTTCTTTCCTCCGATTTCTTTATAATCCCCGTCGTCACCCTCGTATAAATTTTTCTTTATTTCAATTTCTTTCGGTCTTAAGCCAAAATGCACCACTTTTTTCTCTTTTGTTTTTTTATTGTCCACGGTACCGTCTTGACCATCTGGATAAAATTCGTCATCGTTTTTATCGTCGTTATTGTAATCGGGATCGTCGTCCTCCTCATCCGCGTCTTCCTCTCCGTCCTCATACTCGTCTTCATCTTCATCCTCTTCTTCGTCATCTTCGACGACCTCGTTCGGGTTGAGGCCGTCTTCGGCGGGGTCGGGGTTCAAGTTAATACTAGGGTCTTTCACTGGTATCAACCCTTCTTGTTTGACTTTCTGTGAATCGCCCCCGATGACGGGCGACTGATCCAACCCTTGACCCAACAACGAACGCGATGTTTCCTGTAGTATGTGATGCGAACTGTAAAGATCCATGGGACCAGGATCTATGAGATATCGTAAATACATGACAAGGGCACCTGTAGCAACAGCAGTAGTGTGGGCCATGCAACCATCTGAAAGAAAAAAAAACATAATGTTATTTTACTTGTCAACAAAATTGATTGCAAATGTTAATAAGGTCAAACCAATGGGCTTCCTCGCTGAATGAATTCCCGCCAGGTGTCTCTAGTAAAAACTCAGTTCAACATGACCTTATCCATGGTGATAGAACCGTATTGGCATTAAAGTCCTTATGAGTTCGTTATGAATGTACAGGAAAACTGTGCTTTAAGGTAAACAATGAGATCACGTGGGACCACCTCGCCTATAAATTATGTCCCTTTATTTCTAGCGAGGATGCCCATTGTTAAACCAACCGACAGACAAGGTGACGGCAATAGGCTGGCACATGATGAGATAATTTCAGGAGGGCTACTGACAATAACTAAGCACCACACCCATCCCCCCCCCCAACCTTTCTTCGTTTTTTTGAGCTTTTGGCAACATTTTTTTTTCCACTATTAAAAATTATTGCCGGGGCTAAAGCCCCCTTAGCCCCATCCCCCCCCCCCCGACTCCACGGCCCCTGATGAGATAACAGTATTTCAGATGAACTTGGAATCATTATCATTCATTTTTTGGGTTGGAACTGGGTGAGGGCTTGAGTATGGGTTGACACTGATGTCTGGTCACTCCATATTCTTAAACCTGTGGAAAAATTATGGAATGTTTAAACTGAACTCGATCAGTGACTGACGGGAATTTTAACTACTGGAGAGTGACAACAAAAAGGGGAGAACTCTTGTCGAAAGGTTGCTGAAATAAATCCTTTAAGTAAGTATGTCATGCGGACAAGCATTAAAGATTTTGGACTAACATATGGTTTAATTTTATTTCAATTAACAGACAAGGTTGGACAGGCGACCCTACTCCTTGTCACATACAACTGGGGATTCGAAACCACGCCAGTTGACTCAATGACAGGCTTTATGATACAGCACACAAGTGCTAACCATTCGGCCATCAAACCCCCCAAAGATGCAGCAGGGGTTTATTGGCCCTCTTGCAGAAGATTTAGACAATTAAGACTGCAGTCAACACATTTCAATGGGAAATTATAAATGCTGGAACTGACCTAGATCTGAGTCGGATGGACATTTGAATTACTGGAGAACCATGACAATGTAGTCAAAGATGCACAGAGCACAAGCAGGGGGTTTGAAAATTGGAATGAATGAATGAATGAATGAAATGGGGTTTAACGTCCTACTATTATGCACCTGGGCTATATCGAATTCAAACTGCCAAGGAATCTTTTTATTCCATTCGAATGACTAGACTACATTAAACATTAACTCTGTTTACATTACAATTTTAAGCATACCAGGCACGGTACGAGTCACGGCACGGTTATTTTTTTGTTGTGTAACAGGTCAAACATTAGCATGCCGTACTGAGTACCATGTCAATCTAGCCCACGGAAGTGAGGTGGGCCCAGCACGGTGCCAGGTACGGCACTGTTAAATTGTCGTAGTGTAAATGCCATCCGGTCTGAGCATGGTTTCAGCACAGATTACTGCGCATGCGCAAAACAAACCCCCGACGGTTATGTCATAATTCCTGTCAAAATGGCTGCTCAAACTAAATCAACCATATAATATTTTCATCCGAGTAATTTACATAGGGACTGAAATTAAACTTTCTGTGAAGAGTTCCACATTTGACATGCCTTGCACTGTTCCGAGACCGGTTAATTTAGAATAATGTAAATGGGTCAATTTCTTGTAATGTATCACACAGCCTGGTATCATGCCTAGAGTAGAATGCTTATCTCAGCCAAGTGTAAAGGGGCTGTATTTCCAGTGGAAAACAACAACTACTTAGTTATACAAACCTTTCATTTCTTTCTCTGCTAATAATTTCCTTCCAACGTAAGCAGTATTTTCATTGGCACTCATTAGCTGCCGTTGTTGCCCTATCACATTAGGTTTAACATTGTCATTTAATTTTATCACATTAGCACCCATTGGCTGTAAGCCCTGATATAATTTTGAATTTTTAAAATTATAACTATCACTTGGTTGTAGAGGGAATACGGGGTTTTGTCCTCTTCGTTGCACAGGATTATTGTTGTTGTTTATATTCACATTGTTTTGTTGAAGAAATGGTGCCAGGGTGTTCAGACCCACACCATCTGGATTAAAATTTTGCTGCCCAACAGGTGCCTGGAGGTTATTTGCACCATTGGGATTAAAATTTTGCTGCCCAACAGGTGCTTGGAGGTTATTTGCACCATTGGGGTTATAATTTTTCTGCCCAACAGGTGCCTGGAGGTTATTTGCACCATTGGGATTAAAATTTTGCTGCCCAACAGGTGCTAGGAGGTTATTTGCACCATTGGGGTTATAGTTCTGTTGCCCAACAGGTGCTTGGAGGTTATTTGCACCATTGGGATAAAAATTCTGCTGTCCAACAGGTGCTTGGAGGTTATTTGCACCATTATTTAACCCTGGTATCGGATTATTAAAATTTGCTGCTAGTCTATTTACTAGATTTGAATTCTGATTGTTCAATTTTTTATTATATACAGAGTTTATATCATCTAAACGTTGATTAAGCTGAGATTTTAAAACATCAGATGACTGGATATTTTGACCACGATTATGAGGTAGATTGTCCATATTGTTATTTTGTAAACTTTGAATATTTTTTGAATTCTGTTGTTGTTGTTGTAGTTGTTGTTGCTGACCGTAGTTCATATTCTGTGGTAGCATGTCTAAAGGACCATCCATACTTTGCATTTCGGGTTTATTTCGAGTTTCCGAACTTGATGTTGCAACATTATCTTTTGGATCTCCAAAACATCCTGATGGAAATTGCCACGACAACACTTGATCTAAATATTCCTTCTTTAAAAATTCATAAAATCCTAAACTTGGACACACAAATTCTGAAATAATAATTATAATTATATTTAACATACTGAAATTCTGGCATGTGGAATACTTTTGGAAGAGAGAGAGAGAGAGAGAGAGAGAGAGAGAGACAGAGAGAGAGATGGGAATAAATGTCCACTCGACACAAACTAGTTGATTTCGGGACTAACATATGGTTAAAAAAAATTTTTTCATAAATCAGCTTGCGTGTAGCGGTCTTTAGCAGTGGGTGGGGGTTGGGATGGCCTAGTGGTCTGAAGTGCCGCGCTTCGACCTCTAGCTGGCCGGTCACCTATGGCTTGCGGCTGTGGTTTCGAGCCCTAGTGAGAGCATGTGACATGGAGATAGGGGCGCCTTCTCAACCTCATGAGTTTCCTCCAGGCACTCGGTTTCCTCCCACTGCTAAATTTTATTGAAATAAAAATTGAAAACCATATGTTAGTCCCAAAATGATCTAGTTTGTGTCGAGTGGACGTTAAACCCCATTTTTTTCTCTCTCTTTAGCAGTAAGAGGAAACCACCCAGCCACCACAAATGTAAGGACTACTATGTACATTACGATATACAGCTGTGCATAGATCTGACACTTTTAAACCACTTGTATTTATAAATATTTGCATAGTCTACTTAGAAAAAAATATATTTTCAACTTTGCATATGAATATATATAATAATACTTTTATAAACACAATTTATTTATTCAGGAGTCTTACACAAGCATTAACCCGTTAACTGTGTAGGTCGATATATTAAGTCTTGGACAACTGCCACTCACTGTGTGTAGGGCGTAATATAATGCCTTGGAGGTATTTTCTCCAAGCTATTCTTAGAATAACAACAAAACACATACTTATGGAAAACAGCTACTTGGGAATTCCCCCCACGATCACAGCATGTGGACGACACATATGGTTAATTCCATGCGTACAGTACAAATGTGTTATTGACACGCTGTGTAGTGAAGTCGCATGAAATTAACCATATGTGTCGTACTTTTTGTTTTGACCCTTCTGACTTTGTACCGTTGACTACAGATTTAATATCAACAAGTCTACAAATGTGTTGTTATTGATGTGTTCTCATCTGAATATTGTTCACAATAAGAAGCAAAATAAATAAGATATGTTTACAGGATCATTTTGTTATACGAAAAACTAAGTGATGCGTTTTCTATGGCGCTCAGTATAGATAATGAAAAATGAATATATTGAAAATTTCAGTCAAATTACTTTATTCTGAGCAAAGTTATGAATATTTGAAGCTTGGACAGGAAATAGCCTAAATTGTCTTGATTGTCAAGTACAATTGCCATAATAATAATCAAAGTCTCGATTCCCAGTACTTGAATTATCAGTCTCAGCCGGACGTAAAATAAAGCCGTTTCACACACACAGATCTCACTTTGCTATGAAGACTCTTGTAATGGAAATAAATTGTAGATTTGATTTGTATTTAGTTTAAGTCACCTTGCTCTATTTTAGCGTAATTCGAATCCCTTTCAAACTCGTGAAAGATGAATCTCTAATATCAGTCTAATGTAATACAGCTTATTAGCTTTTGTATAAAAATTACATAAGGTCATCAGAGCACATACTCCTAGATTATATCTCTTTAGAGGGCCTGAATAGTTGTTTGGATAGGACAAAAAACAGAGGTTAAATGTACACATTGTTGTGCACATTAAAGAACCCTCGGCAGTTGGAATTCGATATAAAAGTAGACTGTAGTGCCACTGTCCAGGCACACTGTATGGCATATGCTCATTTTCATCAGCCCAGTCAAAGCAAAACAGTAGGATGTTGAATGAAATAATTCGAGTTGGTCAGACGACTCAGACCTCAATAGTTGAAATAAATGTTTGTTTATTTTGCTTTCTCAAGTATCATCTTAAACCTCTCTATAAATGTTTGTAGGTATGAGAACTATTTCCCCCAAAAAATCATCTAAATTTTAATTAATCATAACTTGACCCTCAATTTTATATTTTGAATGACACATATAGGGCACCAAAGTCTTAAGTGCTTAGGGTCTCTAAAAGGCATGATCTGGCCCTGGTTTGAACTCAATTTCATTTCATTAGCTCAGTCAAGGCGTTAACCCCCATTTCATTCCTTTGCATATACTCCCAAGTTAATACTTCACTAAAAGCTAATGGCCCTTAAAAAACAAGTGCTTAATACATAAACCATTTGTCTATCCATGTGTTATATGCTGTGTCATGAACAGATTTTTATAAAAGTATAAAAAAAACTTCCTTTGGTTGAAAATCAAATGTAAATACATGCACAGATGGCTTAACACTGTGCTGCGCTATTTAATCTGATGATAAGATTTTGGGGATAGGGTGGGGTCATTTGAATTTGAACGAGAATAAAAGGTTTACCAGACCGGCACCGAATAAGTCTCAGTCAAAAGTCAAAACTATTTATTGAACTAAATAAATTACTCAATAAAAATGAAAGGAGATGGGAGTTCAACGGCCTACTGTTCTGCTCCTAAACTGGGCTAATAAAGACGGTTTACTAAACAAAACTATATGGGTCACTTTTCAGTATTGGGCACTTTTCGAATGCTTTAATATAAATTTGATTTATAATTAATATTTTGATATATCAAATATTTCATTACTTTCCATCCATGCACCAATACTTACTGTAATATTGTTAATAATCCTGGTTCAGTGAAAAACAATTTTTTTTTTTTATCTATCAACAAAAAATGTCAAAATTCGTTTTTTTCAACCTTCAAAATTGTGACATGGAAATCTGAACCTTTTCATTCCATAATTGCTAGTATTACAGGTAAAGAAATGAAGCATGCTGACTTTTAATGAGATAAATAATTGTTCAAATCATCATTTTGTTTTGTGTTGGAAACCGCCATGGCCCGAAAGAGAGAGAGAGAGAGAGAGAGAGAGAGAGAGAAATGGGGTTTAACATCCACTCGACACAAACTACATCATTTCTGGACTAACACATGGTTCAATTTTATTTCAATAATTCGCTTGCGCATATGAGTCTTTAGCAGTGGGAGGAAACTGGAGGACTCAGAGGAAGCCCACGAGGTTGGACAGGCGACCCTATGCCGGTTGACTCAATGTCAGACATTTTAAGAGAGAGAGAGAGCGAGAGAAATGAGGTTTAAAGTCTACTCAACAAAAACTAGGTCATTTCGGGACTAACATATGGTTTAATTTTATTTCAATAATTTGCTTGCCAATATGAGTCTTTAGCAGTCGGAGGAAACTGGAGGACCCAGAGGAAATTCATGAGGTTGGACAAGCGATCCTACTCCTTGCCACGTACAACCGAGGAATCAAAACCACGCCAGTTTATGCAATGATGTTAATATAGAACTGACTAAATAACTGTTTAAGAAATTATATCATGTTTGTTGGGTTTTTTTACGTATAGATCCAGTTTTATATAAATAACATGACATATGTTGCGAAAGCGTGCAAGTGTAATCTATACTAATGTCTATAAGAAAGTTTACACTGTGCATTTCGTGTTCCATAAAACAAAGTCTTTTTTCCATTTTATATGGTATTTGGATACAATGTCAATTTTTTTGCTTAAAATTTTGAGATTTTTAAGGCAGAGGACCCGGAGAAAACCAAAGAGGTTGAACAGGTGACCCTATTCCTTGTCACATACGATCGTTGATTAGAAACCGTGCCAGTTGACTCAATGACATGCTAACCATGCGGCCATCCAACCCCCCTATTTAAATATGAGCCTTATAGATGTAATGCAGATAAGAGATGTAACATATTGGTGATAAACTTGAAACCCAAGCCATGACATATTACACTCAATTAAATTGTCTAACATGACAGGGTGTGGTTATTATATACAGCATTATATAACAGGGCTATTAGTTGGCTACTGGCTGGTTAATGAACTGTAGCAATAATGTGAGATAGAGAGAGAGAGAGAGAGAGAGGGAGAGAGGAGGGGTGGGGGTTAACATCCATTCAATAAAATAAAGGTCATTTTGGGACAAATATACTGTACAATTTTATTCAAATAATGTGCTTTCAGATAGGGGTCTTTACAGTGGCGGATTTAGCTCCGCCAAGGCCTGAGGCGGCAGTTGCTGGAGGGCCTAAAAGGGCCTGTTTAAAATTGCGTGGGCCTAATTATTTTCGGGTCAGGGCCTATGCTGGCTCCCGTTGGGCCTAAACCACACCCCTAACATTCGTTGTCTATGCGTTTTAAATCGTATCAGACAAATTTAAACAATTTTTTTTTTTACAAAATTTTTGGGCCTGAGGCTGCAGCCTCATTAGCCTCAATGATAATCCGCTACTGGGTCTTTAGCAGTCGGAAGAAACCTGAGGACCTAGAAAAAAAACCCACAAGGTCCCGTGTATACATTGCCGTGCACGTAAAAGATCCCCTGACAGTTGGAATTTGATATATGAGTAGGCTGTAGTTCCACTGTCCAGGAAACATTTCCCTCATAGTATACTGTACTCCCTGGTCCGAGTTTACCCTATATACCAAATTACAGCCCCGGGACAAATAAACAGACAGACACACGAATGTTTGTGTATTCATACCATAGCAAAGCAGCCCTGAACAGACAGACAGAGAGAGAGAAAAATGGGGTTTAACGTCCACTCGACAAAACTACATGTAGGTCATTTTGGGACTAACACATGGTTCAATTTTATTTCAAGAACGCATTTTGGTCTATAGCAGTGGGAGGAAACCAGAGGACCTGGAGAAAACCCTCAAGGTTTGACAGGCGACCCTACTCCTTGTCACGTACAACCGGCAATTCTAAACCACGCCAGTTGACTCAATGACAGCATTATGATACAGCGCGCGCACGCTAACCACCCTCCGCTGTATATACACAATACATAAGGATTGATCAGTTATATATATATATATATATATATATATAAAAATAAAAAAATACGTCCAGGTAAAAAATTCTCCACTTTACTTCATTCCGACATACATTAAGTCATATAAGCTAGCTATCTGCCCTCTATAACCGGTATATAAATAATATAAAGGTTTTCGAAAAAAGAACTACATTATTTGTCGATCACCAGCACTTTCACTTATTTTATTAATAAAACTTTTATATTTTTGTCCATTTAAAGCATGCACATGCTAATAATTCGGCCATCCAACCCCTCTCAAACATACAATCACAAATATTAAAATAGATTTTGTGTATTTATTTATACCATTACCCTGACCTGATCCTGAATACTGACTATTATGTGAAAGTGGGGCTATAACATACTTTTATAATATTACAAATAAAAGAGTCAATTTTCATTAATAGATTTATTATCTATGCTGACCTGAATGATGTGTACCATTTAAAGGACACATCGACTGTAGCATAAATTCCATTGAGGTCTAGATTGTGTAGACATGACTCGATGGGCAAGAATAGAAAGTAAGGCATTTCGAAGAGGTTCAATTATTATGAGTTCAAATATGTCAGTTGTACCTGTAGACCTACTTTAAGAGAATCTATGTACTTTAAGAGAATTAATAATCTAGTAATCCGATTAAAATACTGATCTATATTTCCTTTTTATAATTTCAGTGGCCTTACACTACCTGAAGATCTGACCAGTTGTACTTGTAGACCTACTTTAAGAGAATCTATGTACTTTAAGAGAATTAATAATCTAGTAATCCGATTAAAATACTGATCTATATTTCCTTTTTATAATTTTGGTGACCTACACTACCTGAAGATCTGACCAGTTGTACTTGTAGACCTACTTTAAGAGAATCTATGTACTTTAAGAGAATTAATAATCTAGTAATCCGATTAAAATACAGATATATATTTCCTTTTTATAATTTTGGTGGCCTACACTACCAGAAGATCTGACCAGTTGTACATGTAGACCTACTTTAAGATGTAGGCTACTTTAAGAAAATAAATAATCTAGAAATATGTTTCGAGGGTTTTTTTAAACAATATTTTCTTTATTAGAATATCTCAATGGGATTGAGGAACAGGCTTAGTCTATGCAAATTATGAAAATGAATTAAACAATGTGTTAGTCCCATAATGACCTAGTTTGTGTCAAGAGGACATTAAATCTCATTTCGTTTCTCTCTGGTTAAATATATAAATAAACAAGCCACCAATGAGGCTGATGTCCCCCGCCAAACATTCTAGCTTTTAAATTAGTAAGAGATAATTTGTGTCCCAAAACGTGTGACAGACAAACAGACAGATGAACCAATTTTAATAGTCCCCTGCTTTCTTCGCAAAGGCGGGGGATAATAAATAAACATATAGATATATAAATACTTGTTCATATACTTCGACTTACGTTGTTCGAGAAACAAATCCTGATATTCGTGTTTGATTTTTCCTTTCATGTATACATGAACCACCGCAGCCATTTCAAAAAAATTATTGGTACAGAATTCCTGCTGCATGGCGCTGCTACTAGTTCCTTTCGACGATCCAAGCAGACTATTCAATTCCTGTAAACAATTTGTCTGAAAGAGAAAACATAGGTAATGAGACAAAATGGAAATGAAAACGGAACGGAAAACAGAACAGAAAACAGAATGGAATAGAATTGAATGGAAATTAAATGAAACTGGAACAGTGAAATGAAATGAAATGAAATGGACCAGAATGGAACGGGGGGGGGGGGGAAGAAAATGAAATGAAATGGAGAGGGAGAGAAAGATCGGAGTTTAACGTCCACTCGACCCAAACTAGGTCATTTTGGGACTAAAGTATGGTTTTCAATTTTTATATCAATAATTCACTTGTGCGTTGGGGTCTTTAGCAGTGGGAGGAAACCGGAGTTCCCGCAGGAAACCCACATATTATGCTCACACTAGGGCTCGGAACCACAGCCGCAAGCCAGAGATGACCAGCCAGCTAGAGGTCGAAGCGCGGCACTCTAGACCACTAGGCCATCCCATCCCCAATAATGAAATGAAATGAAATGGAATGGAGTGGAACAGAAAAAAAACCAGAAAATAAAATGGGAATGACTAGGCTAATAAAGATGGCTGAAAGATAAAACACATGTTATTATGAGACAAAGTGCCGAGATTTCCATATGTGACATCTGGAATACTAATCAACGTAAATTTCAGGTTATAGGCCTACTACAAGATTCTATACACCATTGTTTAATTCAGAAATTACCCACGAGATGCAGTGATTCAGCGAGTAAGAGGCTGGCAAACAATCCACGATCCCGGTGCCATTGTTTAATTCAGAAATTACCCAGGTGATGCAGTGATTCAGCAAGTAAGAGGCTGGCTCACAATCCACGATCTCGGTGCCATTGTTTAATTCAGAAATTTACCAAGGAGATGCAGTTATTCAGCGAATAAGAGGCTGGCTCACAATCCAAGATGTCTGGGGTTTGATCTCGATGCCATTGTTTAATTTATAGGGCTTGATATCGGTGTTTGCGGAGAAATTCCCCCCCCCCCCGAGACTCGGTGAGACTAACATATGGTTTAATTTTATTTGAATAATTTGCTTGTGTAGGGGGTCTTTCACAGTGGGAGGAAACCGTAGGACCCAGAGAAAACCCAAGAGGTTGGACAGGCGACTCTACTCCTTGTCACATACAACCGGGGAATCAAAACCACGCCAGTTGACAGACCTTACGATACAAAGCGCACATGCTAACCATTGGGCATGCAACCCTCCCCTTAATATGGAAGGATAACGTCAAAAAATGTTAAATGTTCACAATGCAACATGCATATGTCAGAAGTTCAAAGTACGTATTTTAATTTCACAATTTTCAATTTCCATTGCTCTTCAATAGATAAAATACAGAACACACTCTTCAATAATACAAAACACAGTGTTATAGTTATTTTGCACCATACACTTCTTCATTCTGCATTTTGTATTGTAAACAAATGCATAATAGAACTTAGCATAGTACCTTACATGGGATCAAGGACAAAGCTTATTTGAATAATAATTTATGCAATCAATCTACAAGTTCAAGGTCAGTAAAAAAGCGTGCTACTCATATTTACAGACTATCGGAAAACGATCAATGAAATAAAATGGGGTTTGACATCCTTCTTTTCTGCCATACAGTGTGCTATGAGGGAAAATTTGCCTGGACAACTGCCAAATTATCATTTACGTACACGCTAATGTGTTTACGGGACCTCATTTTGTCGTACCATACCAACGAATTGTCAGTTGTCCTGCATCACTGACAAGTGGAAGGAAAAACGATGTCGGGTTGTCAAAACTCTATTAAATGACGGGGTCCGGGGGATTTAACCTGTTAACTGCATATGACATTATATTACGTCATGACTCATGGACAACTGTCACGCAGTGTGCGTAGGACGTAATATAACGTCTTAGAGGTATTTTTTCCAACCATACGATCGTAGCATGTGCAGGACATAAAATTATGCCTGGAAGAGAAAATCTTTTTAAAGAGAGACAACTCAATTTAATGTTCGTTTTAGTATGGATTCAGACTACTGTCTTTTGTATTCAGGAAAAAAATGGTCTAACAATGACTTTTTTCGTCAATTTAATTACACAATAAGGGGTAGTTAACGTTTTAAAAACGTCACGCTTACACTGCTTAATTGGTTAAAGTAAACATAGCTGTCATAATACGAATTCCAGATATCATGTTACATATCACTATAAAGCACGTTCATAGCTCTTTTCAAATACATAAATAATTTTCTGGCACATTTATATTTACATACTTTGAAAAAATGAAATGAAATGAAATGGGGTTTAAATTTAAAGCGAGAATTTCATATTTTCTAAGAAAGTGAAAACAAAATTATTTCTACATGTATGTCTTTTGCTCAATATGTTGTCAACTCACTATTATACGATCATAGGTGTCATTTTCACACTAAAAATTACCTCCCTTGTTTTCCTATTCCCCACCATTGAATAGCTATCTTCAAACGTTTGAATTTGAAATTGAAAATTTTATATTTTCCAATTTCTAAGCTAGCAATAGTGAATTATAGGATAAATAGGATTATTCTTTACAGGGTAGGACTGTCTATGGATACTATCAATTGTAGGGCTTTATTTTAATACATTTTAAAAATATAACTTAAAAATATGAAATAGTAACTTTAAATACATATTTTGCACTGCTTACATGTGCTGTTAGTACCCTGAACACTGAAATAATATTGCCATAGTAAAACTAAAATACGTATTTAGAACTGGTGGCATATGCTGTTTATACTGTGAACATTGGAATAATATTGGCAACGTTATCCTTCCATACCTGGGGGTTGGCTTGCCGAATGATAAGCAAACGGGCGCTGTATTATAAAGCCTCCATTGGTTTCGAATCCCCGGTTGTATGTGACAAGGAGTAGGGTCGCCTGTCCAACCTCGTGGGTTTTCTCCTGGTCCTCCGGTTTCCTCCCACTGCTAAAGACCCCCCTATGACATAAATTTAAACCATATGTTAGTCCCAAAGTGGACGTTAAACCCCATTTCTCTCTCTATCCCCCCTTCTATACCGTAAATGCAGTGACTTCAATATTCTATGTTGCACATGACTAATATAGCAGGCATGGTCTTGTGCTTGCTTATTTATTACTGGTATGTAAAAGAAATTGTCTTAACACACGCAATTCATTATGGATAATTTTTTTATCAAAGAGGCAATATGATTCTATTATCTTTCACACCTATCTCTCTGGGTATTGTCAATGTATTAATGTTTTATAGCAAATGCTTTGAAGATGTACATCCAGACTGAGGACATGCTGTTCCTAGAGAAATTATTGCTTTAAAGAATTAAAGAGAGAGAGAGAGAACCGAGGTTTAACATCCACTCAACACAAACTAGGTCATTTTGGGATTAATGTATGGTTTTCAAATTTTTTTTCAATAATTCGCTTGTGTGTAGGGCTCTTTAGCAGTGGGAGGAAACAGGAGTGCCCAGAAGAAACCAACGAGGTTGAGAAGGCGCCCCTAACTCCATGCCACATACGCTCACACTACCGTCGAAACCACAGCCGCAAGTCAGAGGTGACCGGCCAGCTAGAGGTCGAAGCGCGGCACGCTAGACCACTAGGCCATCCCAACCCCCCCTGTTCCTAGAGAAATTAATTTTTTTAAAGTATTAAAGTAGCTACATGTAACTCGGTATCATCCAAAGTCTTCCAACATTATTTGTCAATGGAAATCAACATTGATGATGTGATCTTACCGGGAAAGGGTAGGCCTCTGATATCCAATATTTAACACAAAATAAATATTATACCATTGGTACAGGAATCGTGTACCATACTGCAGTTCAGTGCCATTTGTAACAAGGGACTCAGAAGTGCAAGAACAAGGCTAGACAAATTCCACAAGCTATGTCAAATGGTGACAGCCTATTCTTATCTGGAGAACATGTGCAATAAATATTATTGGAATAAACTGGAGTAACCAGACGCTAAAGATTGCCATTTGATTGAGACTCATGGCATATTTAGCCTAACATAACTGATTAGAAATAAGAGTAAAAACAGAAACAATTGAATGTAAATCAGGGTATATACATTTATATTACATTATAATATGCGTTGCGACCCATTTTTGTCACTTTCTAAGACCCAAATATTAGCGATTAAGGTCCTTTAAAGATGTACATTTCTTGCTGGTAATTATAAAAAACATTTCTACTGGAGACTTAATGTCTTCTGAAGTGTTATTCTGCACCGAATCAATGTTTGGTAATTGCTTGTTTAATAATGAATGTACTGAAAGATTCAGGAGATAGAGAGAGAGAGAGAGAGAGAGAAAGAGAGAGTGAGAGAGAGAGAGAGAGAGAGAGATGGGGTTTATGTCCACTGACACAAACTAGATCATTTCTGGTCTAACAAATTGTTCAATTTTATTTCAATAAAGAGAAAGAGATTGGGTTTAATGTTCAATGACAGGCTTTATGATACAGCGTGCATGTCCTAACCATTCGACCATCCAGCCCCCCCCCCCATTTCTTGCTGGAAATGATAAAAAACATTCAATACTGGAGACATGCTGTTTTGAGAGAAATTAATGTCTTCTGCACTGAAATAATGTTTAGTAATTGCCTGTTTAAGATGTAAAGGTGTTAACGATAAAATAAAGCTTACTTCTAGCAGTAATAAAAAGATTTAAACTATCCAAAGGGATTAACTACGTATTAGATGACTCCCTGTATCTAAATTATGATAGGAAAATAAACTACAATTTATTCATGAAGGTCCCTGTAAAAATGTTTTCTTCTTCAAAATAAGAAAAGTAGGCCAGTAGGTACATACAAAAATCTGGCAGTGTAGTATTCTTTTTAGAGAAGTAAAATCCACTCTAATAGTGATAGAGAGAGAGAAAAAAAAAGAGAGAGAGAGAGAAATGGGGTTTAACACCACTCCGCACATACTACATGTAGGTCATTTCGGGACTAACACATGGTTTAATTCTATTTCAATAATTCACTAGCACATAGGGGTCTTTAGCAGAGGGAGAAAACCAGAGGACTTGGATGACCCGGGGAAAAACCCACGAGGTTGGACAGGCGACCCTACTCTTTGCCACGTACAACGGGGGGATTCGAAACCACCTCAGTTTATTCAATGACAGGCTTAATGATACAACACGAAAGCTAAACATTCAGCCATCATGCACAATAATATGGTCAAAAAGATAGTTTGCACTGTTCAATACTGTCTAAACTAAGAGAGGAAAAAAATTCAAGTAGGCCCAAAATCTCAATCACTTCTTTGTCCGGACAAAGTCCTCCGAACAACCTAGCGTACCACATAAGCATAGCAACAATAAAAACGGTATCATAGAAATATCAGTCTCAAAATGTCTGAAGTATTGCGTTGACAAGAAACAGTTAACTTTCATTCCCCCCCCCCCCCGCCATCTCTTTTCCATTCCCTACCCAATCCTCTCATCCTCCATGTCCATTCCCTCTCCCCATCCCGAATTCCCCTTTCCATTCCTACATCACAATTCTCCCGTCCCTAATCTTTTTTGCATTCCCTACCCATTCCCATACCTCATTCCCTAAACATTCCTGTGTCAACCCATGTCCATTTCCTCTCTCAGTCACAAATTTTCTTTCCATGTCATTCCCTTCCTCTATACTATCCCATTTCCCCTTGCCATACCCTCTTCCTTTCTCTTTCCCCCCATCTCCTTTCATCCCCATTCCCATACCCTCTTCCTTTCTCTTTCCCCCCCATCTCCTTTCATCCCCATTCCCATACCCTCTTCCTTTCTCTTTCCCCCCATCTCCTTTCATCCCCATTCCCATACCCTCTTCCTTTCTCTTTCCCCCCATCTCCTTTCATCCCCATTCCCAATACCAATCCTTCCCACATCCCTATTCCCAATACCAATCCTTCCCACATCCCTATAACCAATCCTTCCCACATTCCTATAACCAATCCTTCCCACATTCCTATTCCATTCACCCTTTCCACTTCCCCTTTCCATTCACCAATTCCCTTTTCCATCCCCTTCCCACATCCCTAAAATCAAGTCAAATTTTTTATCACCACCACTTGACACAGACACATTGCGTAAGTCCACCCAAATTAACTCCTGGTATGAAATCAGAATCGATGCTCTGTGATATTGATTTTCATTAAATGACATGCAATCTAAATATGGACTCTAATCATCACGATGATCAGGGTGATAATCAAGTTATCCTTGTGAGCATGAATTGTATCGTAAACTATGTGGACTCGATCAACCGAAGATAAACTAACCTTGATTTGGAGCATGAATTGTAACGTAAACTATGTGGACTCTATCAACCGAAGATAAACTAACCTTGATTCTAAATAAAATTGTTTGTTGTGTAATAAGCAGACACAGAGGTCATGGGGTCAATCCCATGACATAGAGAGAGAGAGAGAAAGAAAGAGAGAGAGGGATACAGAAATCCAATGTTATAATAAATGCAATGCAAGATTCATGCCAGAGAGAGAGAGAGAAAGAGAAGAGAGAGAGAGGTTAACATCCATTCGACACAAACTAGGTCATTTCAGGACAAACATATGGTTAAATGCAATGCAAGATTCATGCCAGAGAGAGAGGTAGAGACAGAGAAAGAGAAGAGAGAGAGAGAGGTTAACATCCATTCGACACAAACTAGGTCATTTCAGGACAAACATATGGTTAAATTTTTTTTCAATGATTAGGGATCTTTAGCAAGTGGGAAGAAACAGAGGACCCAGAAAACCCCCAAGAGGCTTGACAGGCGATCGTACAACCAGGGAATCAAAACTACACCAGTTGACACAATGGCTGACCTTGTGCTATTAACCATTCGTCCATCCAACCACCCTTTCGCTGAATTAAAACTGATTCCATCACACCCTTTGTGCTACTATTTATTGGAAGTTTCTCACCCTTCCATGCAGGCATAAAAAAACCATCGACGCTTTCAATAGCAACCACTTCCGCAATTAGCAAATATCAACACTGGTTGATTAAATATTACCTTCTCTGCCAGCATGGTCCACAATATCTGATGAGTGATTCCGTATTCTGTTAACCCCTTCATTGTCATCGTATCCAGACATTCTTTGCCGATAAAACAAGTCTTTTTATCTCGACGGTTACTCCCAGTTAGCTCGGCCATACATTTGTCACTTGTCGCTTCATCAATTTTAACTGTGAACAAAAGACATGTCAGGTTTAAGTGGAATCGCTAATAAAACAGGCGTTTGAAATATCCTCCGCAATTAATCAGCGACGATTTGACGTATCGGTAAGCTCAATACATCTGACATCTTGTATTGATCATGAGAGGAAATATGCTACTTTTAATCAGACTACAAACAATACACAAGAGCTACTCGTTTGGCGAAGCCTGGTCAAATATTTATTCGCTTTTCAGAAGACGAATAGTCATCACATAAATCATCCATGGTAGAAATCTGTTAACCAGCTCTAAAAATAATCTGCTGGCAGTAATATCAAAATTATACCATAACAGACATCTCTTATGCGCATAAAGAAAATCATGGCTACAGAACAAGGGCAAACATGCTCCTGTACTTTTGGTTCCATGGAAACAGAAAGATAGGTTGCCAGGCAACCTAACATAAGCCCACAGCAGCTCAATTGTCCGGGCAGTTAACAAGAGATGTCACATATTTTCGTTAATAAAACATTTTTAATACCGGTACACTAAAATCTGATTAAATGTAACAATTCATTAAGTAATTTTCAGAAAATCAGTAGAATTTGTTTGGCTTTGATAAAGTTCTCTTCCATGCCAATGTTTCGTATACGAAACATTTAATATCATTAAACCCTTAGCTGAAAATCAATATACTTGTTCGTCTCAAGACCTTAAACTCTGTGTATCAATCTAAAGTCAAGATTTTTTTGAAGTTATCAAGGGCCATCACTCTGGCAGCAGTAGGGTTCTTTGTCTTAGGACCTTTAACACTGTGTATAAATTTAAAGTCAATCAGATATTAACTTTGACCTAAAGAGCGCCCAAAAGAAGTGATCAAGGTCCTTAACTCTGGCAGTAATTATCATAAATCACAAAAAAACAATAGGATTTCTCATCTCATGACCTTAAACACTGTGTATACATTTAAAGTCAATCGGATATTCATTTAAGCCTTTAGAGCGTGCATAAACAATTGTGGAAGCCGGACCGAGGGGGGGGGGACGACAATATACGACCACATTTTAATAATAATAATAATAATAATAATAATAACTTTATTTAATGAGGATAGTCCCCTTAGCACAGGTGTACTAATTTTCAGGGGGTTCCTCCTACACTACAATAATATACATAGATATATAGTAACATGCAAATACTAAACAAATATAGACCCCCCCCCCCCAAAAGCAAAAACACCAAGATAAAGTAATAGTCATTATGAAATACACAATCTACTGCTGCCCACCCCCTGCCCCTCACTCTACTCTACCCCCTTCCCCAAAACAAAAGTAACACAAATAATGTAGTACTAATTATAAAATATAGCATGCAGCTGTATTATACACAATCTATTGCTCAAACCCCCACCCGCTCCCCCAAAAGTGTAATAATATGTAAGATATGATATAAAAAATGCAGATACGGTATATATAATATACATGGTTAATCTACTTTTCTTTTACAAATTTATTTAAATATCTTTTAAAAGTAAATGTTGATGAATCTTGTTTTATTTGAAGAGGTAAGGAATTCCATAGATTAGAGGCCGAAAAATGAAAAGTACGCGTCATTGCGCGTTTTTTGCCTTTTGGGGTGTCGAGTTTCTTTTGAGTTTCAGATCTTAAGGTTAACTCGGTATTTGTACAATTAGACCGTTCATCAAATAAGTTAAAAAGATATGCGGGTGATTTTTCTTTCATGATTTTAAACTGTGATTGTATAAAAATTAAAAAAACCACATGATCCCAGTTGAGTATTCACAGGTGTCAATTGGTAAGTTCATAGCTGTCTGTGTCTATGGTTGCATGCCGTTTATGACTTGCCATGGTTTTTATTTTTCAATATTCAAACATTTTTCATATATTTTTAGCCAGGTGTGCCGCTATTTTTTTTTATGTTTTCCAAGATGTGCCGTTAACGGCAAAAAAAAGGTTGAGAACCACCACTTTACAAGGTTTTATTTAGCAATTGTGATGACTTTTAATAACTGAACCTTTTAGTTTTGGCTAGTTTTATATAATGCTTGTGCTGTCATTTTAATAACTTCATATTTCTTAAATTGTCCGTAATTATATGTATTATTCATTTTTATTTATTCTGCATCTACCATTTTTACAAAATGTTATAGCGCTGCGGAGCAGTAATTTTTACTGGAATGCAGGCGCTTTATAAATTCATTATATTATTATTATTATACTTACACTGTTTTGTTGACTTGTAAACTTTAGGCGTCCAGCGTAACGCCTGATCCAGTTTTCGATGTTTGTGTAAAACATTCCAAGGTTGGCCAATCACATAGCTCATACTATTGTAATACCCCTCATCATCTTTCCTAACAAACTCGATCGCTTGATTGCTAATGAGAGTACTGTCAGATGCCATGGTCCGCAGGCGAGACAGAATGTCTGATGATAGATGGGTGTGACTCCCATTCTGATGTTCCGCAAGTATTAACTGTAAATGACCTGGAAAATAAAAGGTAATTTCTATGAGAATGAAAACAGGTCGGCTGCAAAAGGTATTCATTCAGTGCAATATGGGTTATATTCCTGATCATTTTCAAATTGTAGTGAAGTTTGTATCATTACAGGCCCGGGACTGTACAGCACAGTGGACGCTTACGGTATGATGTCTTGTCCATATATTTATTTTTGTGTAAATTATGTGTGGTGCAGTCCCCCTGCATTTACTATTAAAGGTTTTCATTAGCTGGATTTATAAGCAATAAATTAGAACACATTACTAATTTATATTGGCAACATTTCAAAGGGCATTCTTGCAAGGCTTTCATGCATGACCCTGAACAAATACTCTTTGAAGTTCCATGAAAATCGATAATAATTGTTCTTCCATAACAATATGTTGTAGTTTATTATGTATTTACCATATAAACAACTAATTGCCTGTATAGCTACTGTGATTACTACCCTGAATTATTCAACTCGAACAAACACTATCAATCATAGTTAGCTACACAATTAAATGAAATAGAGAGAGAGAGAGAAAGAGGGAGAGTGAGAGACAGAGAAGAGAAGAGAGAGAGAGAGAGAGAGAGAGAGAGAGAGAGAGAGAGAGAGAGAGAGATGTGGTTTCACATCAACTCAACATAGACTAGGTCATTTCGGGACTAAAACACATGAGAGAGATGGGGTTTAACCTCAACTCGACACAGACTTGGTCAATTTGGGACAAACACATGAGAGAGAGAGAGAGAGAGAGAGAGAGAGAGAGAGAGAGAGAGAAAGAGAGAAATGGGGTTTAAAATCCACTCAACACGGACTAGATCATTTTGGGACTAAAATATTGTTTCATTTTATGTCAATAATTTGCTTGCGCATAGTGGCTATTAGCATTCGAGGAAACCGGAGGACCCGGAGAAAACCCACGAGGATGGACAGGCCTCCCTACTCCTTGTCACGTACAGCCTGAGAATCCAAACCACTCCAGTTGACTCAAAGACAACCTTATGATACAACACGCAAGGGCTAACCATTCGGCCATCCAACCCCAAAGCAATTTTGAATGGTTTAATTCATAGATGTTTGATCATAAGGACTGTCATTGAGCCAAGTGGCATGAATTTTGATTCCCCACTTGTACATTACAAGAAGTAGGTTCGACTGTCTAACCTTGTGGGTTTCCTCTGATTTCCTCCCACTGCACATGCGAATTATTGAAATAACACTTAACCCTGACCTAGTTTATTTCTAACGGGCCTTAAACTCAAACCCCGTCTGTTTGCCTCTGTCTCCATGACACAACACATTCCATGAAATTAATTAAATTTATAAAAAAACATTTTGCTACAAATATGAAGTGAAGCGATAGTATTATGCTTTGTTTACATCAGAAATATTATCAACACTCAGAAACTTTCCCAATGAATGGACCATTTTAATGTTTTGTTATTCATTTCCCTTTTATTAGATACCTTAACCCATAAAGACCCCAATTTTAACCCCGTCTATTTGAAAATTTATTTCTATGATGTAGATTTTATAAAAGAAATTTTTAAGAACTTTTTTTTCCATATTCAATTACATGTTTGTAAAGTATCCACTACACACCCAAAATTTACTTGGGAAATATTTTTTCAACAATTGATGGAGGTGTGATGCAGATTATAAAATGAAATGAAATGAAATGAAATGAAATGGAATGAAATGAAATGAAATGGAGTTTCACTACGAGCTGTTCTGACCTGACTGGACTAATAAAACCCCCTCCTTTTATTTCATTTCATAATAGAGGCACTGGCTCACAAACCAGGAGGTCTGCAGGGGCAGATCCAGGAATTTTTGCAGGAGGGGCTTTGCCAGGTTCCCGTTAAGGAAATATGTCATCATCGTCTCTAAATTACACAGGCACACATTAAATTGGTCTTTTTAAAGAGAAATCATTTTTGTAATGATTTAATTTCATTGATGCAAGACATTCAGGGTTTTTTTAATGTGGGGTGGGGTGTCAACCAGTGGGGTTCAATCCAGGTGTTGGTTAAATAAAATCCAGGTCATTTTCCAGCATAGAGTGTCCGTGTCTTAGTCACGAAATAACCTAGTTTGTGTTGAGTGGACGTTAAACCCCATATAATTCTCTCTCGTGTTTCCCTGTCAAGAATGCAGGACAGAGCTGGAGAGGAACGGTGTATAATTATTTGGATGGAATGAAAAACTGAGACCCATGTGAAGAGGTTGGCTTTGATACATGTACATGTAGCTGTTTTTGAACTAAGAGTTTATAGAAATGCTGCTTTCAGAGCACCCAGTTGGTAAAGAAAAGAAGAACCAATGTCATTCAATTTGTTCTTACAGCTGTACGTACCAACATGTACAGTATGTAAAATCTAGCAATATCTAACTACAGTAATAGAATTGATATGAATGATCTATTTCTCTCTCTATATGTTCCCAATTATTGAAAACAATATCTAGTTAAATGAAATGAAATGTCCTAATGTTCTGCTTAGACTGGACTTATGCCATACAGTCTGCTACATGTATGAGGGAAACTCTGCCAGGAGAGCAAACCTACATGTATGGCCTACTCCTATATTGAATTTCAACTGCCAATGGATCTTTTACATGCACGCCAATATATGCCCAGGTAATCTGTTTTTCATCCCATTCAAAAGACTAGACAGTTGTCCTTGTCAGGCCCTCCATCATGCACCAATGATCAGGGGAAATAATTTTGGAAAATCCTGATGATCTTTCTTGGCCAATGCAAAATGTTTTGTTAAACTCAAACTTGTCATGCATTATAAGGAATTACCAGTTTGATTTATGAGATGAAACTATTTATCTATCCTTGCAATATATAAGAGCCATTAATATTTGTAAAGGCGTTGGAGCGTTGCAAATACCAAATTAATTTATTGAATAAGTCGGTCTTTCTATACTATGTGCTTCAAAAGTGGTATGTTTGTTTTTTAAGATAAGATCAAAACTAAAGAAATTCGCACATAGACATTTTTTATATAATCTTTAATTTTTATTCATAAATAACTTTAATAAAAAAAGCGGATCAGGGAAAAAATTTTGATAAATAACTTTGAACTTGGATCTATTTAATATATCCATTATGTTTAATTGTGTAAAATTAATCAACTTCGGTTTAACTTTTAGTGAGTCACATTCCACACACATCTACCACTATTTTGACATTCATTGTAACATCACTTTTAAGTCTGTTGTCGCATAAAAACACAGATTCAAATAGAAATGAAATAAAAAGTTTTAACCTCGTACTGTTTTGCTCCAAACTGGGCTATTTAAGACGGACATATGCCATACAATGTGCAATGGGCAAATTTTGCCCGGACAGCAGCACTACAGCCTACTCTCATATCAAATTCTTACTGTTAAGGGATCTTTTCCGTGCATGCTGAACAACTAGACAGCTGTCCAGGCCCTCTGTCCTGCATGACTGACAAGGGGGAATCACGCCAGAAAATCTGGATGAACTTTCTCAGCCATTGCAGAGATTGAACACCCCACCTTCGGGCTAGCAAGTCAGTGTCTTACCCACTTAGCCAATGTGATACCCAGAATCAAATCAAAGGTTATCATCACCATCCCCCAAAAGTTACGAGCATGTCAAATGTTGCCATCCTCCCAAATGTTTAACCATCCTTTCAGCATCACCATATCTTCCCAAAGGTTACTATCCTTCCAAATGTTGGACCATCCTCCAAAGTGTTATACCATCCTCTCTCCAAATTACCATCCTCCCAAATGTTACCATCTTCCCAAAACTAATTACATGTGTACTATCTTCCCAAAGGGTACTTCCCAAAATTACTATTCTCCCAAAGGTTGCCATCCTCCCAAAATTACCATACATGTATCTTCCCAATAGTTACTATCCTCTCAAATGTTACCATCCTCTCAAAATTCCCAATTGTTGCCATTCTCCTAAAGGTTACTATCCTCCCAAAGGTTGCCATCCTCCCAAAATTACTATCCTCCCACAGGTTGCCATCCTCCCAAAATTACTATCCTCCCAAAATTACTATCCTCCCAAAGGTTACTATCCTCCAAAGGGTAATTATACAATCCTTCCAAAGCTTACAATCATCCAAAGGCTACCTTGATAACATTGAGAGAACGTCACTTTAATTGAAATAATGTTGTATTTTGTCCCATATTTTGTTTTTTTATGTTTATTACTATATAAGTACTCCACCGTACTACACCGTACCATGAACAGGTGGTTTAGATTACCAGTTTGTTTCTTGCACTAGGTTATTTACTATATAATACAAGTGACAAAGGTCAACTTCATACGGAATGTATAACACAGGTTGTATGGTACATTTAATCTATCTTTTCATTCGATTCATAAAAAAAACCCATCACCATGGCCAGTAAAGAAGTTGTATATACATGTATAATACCAAATCAGACTAGGACTTGACATTGACTGTACACATACAATAATATCATCATTTTTAAAGCATCTTAATATTGAAGAAGTTTCTAAAGCACTGTTGGTGGTTATACAGGCATTCACTTATTATTTACAGATCACGGTTTTGAAACAAGAATGTTTTGAGTTGAGATTTCATGTATGTTAAATCCATGAAATTTCTAGGCCGAAAACTACGGGGTGGGGGTGGATTTACATCTAGCATTGAAAGGGTTAAGCTCTTAATAATTTTTAAACCATAAAAGATTCCAATATGTCACAATTATCTGATAAATATATTGAAAAGGCTTGACAGTCTCGATCCTGATCAAATGATTGCCTAGGCTGTGATTTCACAATTTGCTGAATGATTTCACGATTTGCTGAACCTGAAACAAAATGTAAATCAAATCTCCTATTCTTGACTAAAATGCTTATCATGGTAGGAAATATTTATCATCGAACCAGATAGAGAGAAATGGGGGTTTAACGTCCATTCGACAGAAATTAGGTTATTTCAGGACTTATCATTGAACCAGGTCCAGGCATTCACCTAAAAATAATCTACACCTTGTTTGAACATTTTAGCTCAAAAACCTCAAATAGAATGAGAATTCTTATGGAGCTGGATGGATAGCCGTGACGATAGAGAGGCGGCTTCTCACCAATGCAACGAGGGTTCAATCCCAGCTCAGGGCATGAACTTTATCGTTGTAAGTGAGAGGGATATTCGGTCTCCCGTCCGATCAAGCAGGTTTCCCCCGAGTTCTTCGGTTCCTTCCTGCAGTAATGATCGAAATCATTCGCACGATCTGTGCCAAGGGCCAAATTTGAAAAAGGCCTCAGGCCTAATTTGCTACCCTTGTAAAATGACGTGATTATTATTATTATTATTATTATGTTCCTACATGTACGGTAAGTCTCGATCAATCAAACTGTGTTGTCTCTTTTAAGCAGGGGGATCACATGGCTAAGTCGGTAAGAAGCTAGCTCGCTAGTCTGGAGGTCGAGTGTTCGATCCCTGCATTGGCGGCTGACAAAGATCATCCAAATATTCCGGCATGGTTTCCCCTTGTCAGTGACTAAGGCAGAGGACGTGACAAAGACATCTGTCTAGTCGTTCAGATGGTATTCCTTGGCAGTTGGAATTCCATATAACCGTAGCGCCGCTGCCCTGGCAAAGTTTCCCTCATAATACACTGTATGGCTTATGCCCGTCTTCATTAGCCCAGGTTAGGAGCAGAACAGTAGGACGTTAAACTTCATTTCATTTCTTTTAAGCAGAAAATATGCTCATGATGATCGAACTTTCATCTCTCTCACTCATGTACTCTTACTGCTAAATACAGGAAATGAAATGGTGTTTAGTGTTTTGCACAGACGGAGCTAAATACTTTGTGCTTTGAGGGAAAATTTGCCTAGGCGGCGATGCTATAGCCTGCTCTAGCTTTCAGCTATTAAGGGTTCTTTAACATGCACACCAATGTGAATACAAGACTGGGTATAAGACATACAGCAGGCTATGATGCCCGGACAGCGGCACTTATGGCCTTCGCTTATGTCATATTCCAACTGCCAAGGGCTCTTTAATGTTCATGCCAATGTTTACACTGGACATTGACAATGGGAAACCACACTGGAAAATCTCGATAAACTTACTCAGCCAATGCAGGGATCAACTGACAAGGGGAAACTACACCAGAAAATCTCGATAAACTTTCTCTGCCAATGCAGGGATCAACTGTCTTACCTACTTAGCCACCGTGGCTCCAGGCACAATATAGCCGTGGCGATAGAGAGGCGGCTTCTCACCAATGCAATGAGGGTTCAATCCCAGCTCAGGGCAAGAACTTTATCGTTGTAAGTGAGAGGGATATTCGGTCTCCCGTCCGATCAGGCAGGTTTCCCCCCCCCCCCCGAGTTCTTTGGTTTCTTCCTCCAGTAATGATCGAAATCATTCGCACGATCCGTGCCAAGGGCCAAATTGAAAATAAGCCTCAGGCTTAATTTGCTACCCTTGTAAAATGACGAGATTATTTATTATTATTATTAAAATAATTTTATACTGTAATCAAGGGTGATATATACACTTGTAATTCTATATTATCATCAAATCTAGGGTGATAAAAAGTCTAATAACAAATTAAATATAATTATAATATAAACTAGTAATATATGGTATTTTATATAGGCCTTTGCCTGTTGTTCAATCCATTTCTGTTTATTGAATAAAATACTGTTTAAACTAAGTAATGTATGGTATTTTATATAGGCCTTTGCCGGTTGTTAAATCCATTTCTGTTTATTGAATAAAATGTTTTTTAAACTAAGAAATGTATGGTAAATTGTGTATATGCACACATCCACCCATCACGATAAAATACAACAATCAGTCATGCTTGACTTTAAGGTTCATTTCTTCAATGCCCTATCTTTAAATCTGAACTACATTTAATAAAGAATGTCAATATTTATTTTTATAATACTATATTTAATAATGTTCTACCTTTCTGAACTTATGAAAGTGTTCAAATTTTTTATAACAATACTACTTTATAAATTGTTTCGATGATATTTAGTAATTGAACTGGAATATACAGGTCACCCAAAAAACACCCAAGGGTCAACACTGAAAATTATTTGTTGTGTCTAACATATGGTTTAGATTTCCAACTGTCATGGGATCCTTAAAGACACATTGTCCCGAAAGTATTTATCAGGTGGTTATGTCCAAATTTGGAGAGAGAGAGAGAGAGAAATGGGGTTTAACATCCACTCAACACAACTAGGTCATTTTGGGACTTACATATGGTTTTCAATTTTTATTTTAATAATTAGCTTGCGCGTAGGGGTCTTTAGCAGTGTGGGGGGGGGAACCGGAGTGCCTGGAGGAAACCAACAAGGTTGAGAAGGCGCCTCTATCTCCATGCCACATACGCTCACACCAGGGCTCGAAACAACAGCCGCAAGCCGGAGGTGGCTGGACAGCTAGAGGTCGAGGCGCGGCACTCTAGACCACTAGGCCACTCCGACCCCCCCCCCCCCCCCCGTCCAAATTTGGTATGAAAAGTATATACCAGTACACCCATTCTTACTAGAAAAATACTGGTTTACCTGAAAAACACCCATGGGATAAGTACTGTAAAAAATGTCAGGGTATCAGTAACTGGCAACCCTCCCTCAATGAAATGAGGAGATAGTAATGGCTTCTAACAACAGTTTATTTATAGCTTGAGGTATCTCACCACGAGTACAAAGTTTTTGAGAGTGATTTGAAGCAAATTTTTGATAGATTAATTAGTTTGAATATGTTTTTAATCCAAATATATCATCAAAGCACACAGTTTGTACGGAGGAAAGGTATCTTTAACGTACTGCTAATAGTATACAACCAAGACCTTGCGTTTCCAGTTCCAGATTCCCTGAACAACTAGATGTTATCCGAGTCAGCATCATGCACATAGTGGTGCAGATATGTGAAGTGTGAAAATTTGGCCTGTGCGATTCGCAGGTACTGTATGGTCATTTCCTTGTGGAGTGACATCGTGGTTCCCACCATTTTTTAAATTAGCATACCCACGATCCCCCTAGGCCAAATTTTCATGCTTCTTTCCAGAAGTGCACAACTCGACCTTAAAATGTTACTTATACGTCCCACTAACAGATCCTTTTTAAGAAATTATTATTATTATTATTATTATTATTATTATTAAGCATGTACATATTGTAGATTTGTTGATGCATGATATTATATATCTATTTATGAACTCGCCTACATACCGTACTTAAATTAATCTTTTAAGTGATTTGTATATATTTTCTTCTATTGTAAATTATTGTGGTGTGTTATTTAATGCATCAGTCTATATCTTTTGTAATATATTTTCTATGAAGGGCAGGATGTTAGAAAGGCTATTATTATTATAGCCTAATCCTCAACCCTTCTTAAATTAAGTCATCGTTATTATTATTATTATAACCTACCGGTACACAATGGTTTTCTATAGCTACGTCTACACTAGCAGCATTCACCGTCTGCACTAGCCTTTTTAAATGCCGGTTTTTTCCTAAAAGCCAGCTTTTTCAATTTCTCAATCGTAAAAGCCGGCTTTTTAAAATCCGGCAATAATTGAGGGATTTTTCAGAATCAAAAAGCCGGCTTTTTAAAAAAACGGGCAATTTTATGTGTGTAGACGGTAAAAACCCAGGTCTTCCGTACATTCATAACATTGGCACAAATAACGAAGGTTGGTGTTCATCGTCTTTTACCGTTACAAAACTTCAGTCAGTGTAGACGCTACACTTGAAAAAGCAGGGTTTTTAAAAAGCCGGCTTTTACTAGCCTAGTGTAGACGAAGCTTATGCTTCTCAACAGAACTGAACAGTTTTCCAAAAATGGTTTGAAACTCAACAATGAATACAGAAACTCCTGTTAAAACAACATAACTAAATGAAACCAATTTCTAGTGCATGTTTCTACTGCTGTGATAAAACTATAACACATACTTATGGAAGAACAATTAATACCAGTAATGGATTTTACAGGCATTTAAAAGAATATTCTTCTAACTAATGTCTTGAGAATTATTCATTGTGCGTGCAGTTTGAATAAAATTCACCTAACCTTTAACAAAGAATATCATTCTGACATCTCGGGTGAGAGAGAGAGAGAGAGAGAGAGAGAGAAATGCGGTTTAAGGTCGACTTGACACAAACTAGGTCATTTCGGGACTAACGTATGGTTTAATTTTATTTCAATAATTCGCAGTGGGAGGACAACAGAATAACAGATATCAAACAAAACAAAAAACGACATAAAACTTTTTTTTTTCTTTTTTCCCACTTTTCATATTTCCGTTCTGATTTTACAAATATCTGATATTACCAAACAACAAGGAAAACCTTGTTTAACTTATTTTTCCCTTATTTTTCAACTTTTTACTTCCATTTTTCTTATTTCATCTTTCAACTCTTTATTCAACGCTTTCATTTCAACTTTTTCTTATTACATCTTTTTGTTAGAAACATTGTATTGCAACTCTTTATTAAACGCTTTCTTATTTCCACTTGAGCAGACAGCAAGTGATTACAATGCATTTGAAATTTCCATGTTGTTTTTTCTGATAATAATGTAATTTAAATGAAAATGTCTTTTCTTATATGTGACCCTTCAGTACAAAACAGTACACTTGGGTCAAATTGAAGAAATAGAGATAACCGTGTCAAATGAAAGAGTATGGCTTACAATGGTTGTAATTGAGGTGAGGAATGGAGAGAGAGAGAGAGACAGAGAGAGACAGAGAGAGAGAGAGAGGGGGTTTAACAGTCACTGAACACAAACTAGATCATTTCGGGACTAACATATGATTAAACACTAACACATTAAACCACATACAACATGGGATTAAATGGCCTACAATGGATGTAATTGAGGTTAAGATTCATCATGAGGAATGGAGAGAGAGAGAGAGAGAGAGAGAGACAGAGAGAGAGAGAGAGAGGGTTTAACAGTCACTGAACACAAACTAGATCATTTCGGGACTAACATATGATTAAACACTAACACATTAAACCACATACAACATGGGATTAAATGGCCTACAATGGTTGTAATTGAGGTGTACATTTATTCATGAGGAAAGGAGAAGTTGAATGGTGTAAGTGTTGTTGCTATACATGTAGTATAAGAGAAATTGTCAAGGTATTTATCCGATATAATTGTTGTAACCTGTATCTTGATTTAATCAGTTGTTGGTCTCTGTATGGTAAATAATAATAATAATAATCCTATATTTATATAGCGCGATAATACTAAAACTAAAGTTTCTATTGCGCTTTTAAAGTTTTCTCAATTGAACTACGGAAACGCTTCTGTAAACAGGAACGTCTTTAGCTGAGATTTAAATGCATCTAGGGACTCAATGGTTCTAATGTTGTAAGGCAGCGAATTCCATAAGAGAGGAGCAGAGAACGAGAAAGATCTTTTTGCTATTTCAAGATTCACTGATGGTTGATACAGAAATTGTTTATCTGTGGATCTACGGGTTCTTGTGGATTTATATGGGGTAGTCAGATCTTTGATATATTTTGGTGATTGGTCATGTAACGCCTTGAAAGTCAACAGTAATATTTTGAACTTGATTCGTTGTTGAACTGGGAGCCAATGTAGGTTTTCCAGAATCGGAGTGATGTGGTCTGATTTTTTTGTACTTGTCAAAACTCTGGCTGCAGCATTTTGAATCCGTTGAAGATGTTGAATTCGGAAGGCCAAAAAATAAGTCATTATGGTAATCTAATTTATTTGTAATGAATGAATGAATGAGGAGTTCTGTACTACATGTATCAGCATTTAGATATTTCTTTATTTTGTTAATTCTGTGAAGATGGAAATACGAAGAGGAGCAGACAGATTTGATGTGGGAGCTAAAGGACATTGTGGAATCTAGAACTGCACCGATATTTTTGGCTTCTGTAGATTGAGCAAGACTTTCTTGTTGGAATTTAAGAGATGGTATTGATAATCTACTAAGTTGTTGTTTTGTTCCAATTACCAGATACTCAGTTTTTTCAGGATTTAGTTTCAGAAAGTGTGATGTCATCCATAACCTGATTTCTTCCAGACAGTTTTCAATATTACTTAAAGCTTAATTAGTGGATTGTTGACTGAAGGAAGCATATATCTGGGTATCATCAGCATACAAGTGAATATTAAGACCAAACTTTTCAGCAATTTTAGTTAATGGTCGGGTGAAAATAATGAACAGTACAGGACCTAGAACTGACCCTTGGGGCACACCACACATCATTGGGACCTTAACATATTTCACGTTATCGATCTTGACACACTGTTGTCTGTTCTCTAGGTATGCCCGGAACCAGCTTAAAACACTGCCTCGAACCCCTATTTCTTCCTGCAGAGCTTGGAGAAGGTCTTTGACATCAAGAGTATCAAAGGCAGCCGAAAGGTCCAAAAGTATCAGCAAAATACATTTTTGATCGTCAATTGTTTGGTATATATCATTAGTTATTTTGATTAAAGCTGTCTCGGTGCTGTGAAAACGTTTGTATGCAGACTGTAAGATGTTTGTTATGTTGTTCGATACCATGTGTTTTGACAGTTGATCAAGTACACATTTCTCTATTAGTTTTGAAAGGTAGCTGAGGTTACTGACGGGCCTGTAATTCTTCATCATGTCACCATCAAGGTTCTGCTTCTTGAGAAGTGGTCGAATGAGGACGTTGCCCAGTTCTTGAGGGAACACTCCCTCTTGTAAGGAACTATTAACAATGGCACAGAAAACTGGAAGAAGAAGATGAATGTTGTCTTTGACAAGAGTGGTTGGTGCTGGATCCAACTCGCAAGACTTCGAAAGGAAAACAAAATGAGATGATATAAAATGAGAGAGAGAAATGGGGTTTAACGTCCACTTGACACAAACTAGGTCATTTTTGGACTAATGTATGGTTTTCAATTTTTATTACAATCATTCGCTTGCGCGTAGGGGTCTTTAGCAGTGGGACGAAACCAGAGTGCCTGGAGGAAACCCACGAAGTTGAGAAGGCACCCCTATCTCCATGCCACAAACACTCACACTAGGGCTCGAAACAACAGCCGCAAGCCAGAGGTGATAGTCCAGCTAGAGGTTGAAGCGAGGCACTCTAGACCACTAGACCATCCCAACCCCCTGGTATGAAATGAAATGAAATGAATGGAAATGAAATGAAATTTAATCCCCTACTCCAACTGGGCTAATGATTTACCATACAGTATGCTATTAGGGCTGAAATTTGCTCAGACACCTTTTTTTTAGATATTGATGATCTCTGTAGAGTAGACATGAAATGAAATGATATGAGATGATATGAAAGGACACAGGGTTTATTAATGTCCTACTGTCCTACTCCGACTGGCCCCTAATGAAGATAGACATTCCCCATACAGTGTGCTATGACTGCTGAAATTTTGCTCAGACAGGTTTAATATCTGTATGGTTGACAAATGAAATGGGGTTTATTAACGTCCTACTGTTCTGCTCCGACTGGGTTAATGAAGATGAGACACTCACCAAACAGTGTGCTATGACGGAAATTTGTCCGGACAGCAGGGTTTGGGAACTAGGGTGTTAAGTTCCCCCCCCCTCCCTTAAAATAAATTCAAGTTCTCCTTTAGGCTTTTAATCTACATACAGAAAAAAAGGTTATTCTGAGTCCCCCATTCCCCTAAATTCAAGTGCCCCTTTTACTGACCACCTCCCTCTCATTTCAAATATTTTTAGATTTACACTTATTTTATTTGTTCATTTCTCATTTAATTATTGATGATAAGGTTGCCGATCTCTCGACTGAAAAGAGACAACCATCTGAATGTGTTACTTTAGTCGTAAGATCTTAATTTTTCTTCATTTCTCATCAAATTATTAATGAGTTTGCCCATCTCTCGACAGTAAAGAGACAAGCATCTGAATGTGTTACTTTAGTCGTTAGATCTTAATTTTTGTTTTTTTCTCATGTAATTATTAATGAGTTTGCCCATCTCTCGACAGGAAAAAGAGACAACCATCTGACCATGTGACTGGGTGATAGTTCTAACATCTTGCTTGATAACGACAAGAGGATACTTGTTGAAACGTTGTGCTTCTAGAATAAAACCAGTGATTGTTTTCCCATAAAAACTGTCTTCTGTTATTTTAATATAACACCGATAATTACAACACGGTTTGGGGACCAGGGTGTTAAGTTTTCCCCTACCTTAAATAAATAAATTTTTATTCATTTCTCATATAATTATTAATGTTAAGTTTGCCGATCTCTGGACACGAACGATACAACCATCCGAACGTGTGACTCTAGGTTATAGACTATAACATCTTAATATAACACCGATAATTACTGGACCTAGATAAGCTGTCTGCTATCAATCATTATTTGATTACACACCTGAGGCCAACTTAATCTTCTACACAACCTCGACAATTCTTGCGCCTTTCTTGCAGCCGTTGTTAAGACACTGGTTTTATACAAGTAGTGAGATTCAGAGATTGTATCGTTATGGATCTGGGGCAAGTCTTGTGTCTTGTAGTGAAATTGTATCATTATGGGCTTGGGACAAGTCTTGCGATTTAATTTCTTGCAGTGAGTCTATAATATCATAGACGTTGAACAAGTATTGTGTCTTTGTTGTAACAATTGTTTTATTTTTAGTTATGTCCAATCTTGTGCATTTTCTCCACGTCCTCTGGTTTCCCCAAGTGAATTATCAAAATAAAATTGAACCATGTGTGAGTCCCAAAATGGCCTAGTTTCTACATGTATGTTAAACCCCATTTCTCTCTCTCTCTCTGGGGGATCACGTGGCTAAGTCGGTAAGGCGCTGGCTCACTAGCCTGGAGGTCGGGTGTTCGATCCCTGCATTGGCTGAGAAAGTTCATCTAGATTTTCCGGCGTAGATTGCCCCTGTCAATGATGCAGACTGTATGGCGTGTGCCCGTCTACATTAGGTTAGGATAGGAGTGGAACAGTATGACTTGGACCACCTTCCTAGTATCCATGTTCTCTGTTTTACTGTGCGAAAGACCAAGATCCATTGGTGCGCACGTAAAAGATCCCTTGATAGTTGGAATTTGATATAAGAGTAGGCAGTAGTGCTGCTGCCCGGACAAAATTTCCCTCATAGCGTACCTTATGGCGTATGTCCATCTTCATTCGCTTATTCGAAGAAGAAGAGTAGGACTAAACCCCATTTCATTTCAATTTTTTGTTTTCCAAAGAGAGAGAGAGAGAGAGAGAGAGAAATGGGGTTTAACATCCACTCGACACAAACAAGGTCCTTTAAGGACTAACACTTTTTTTTTTTCAATAATTCGCTTGCGCGTAAGGGTCTTTATTAGCAGTGTGAGAAAACCGGAGGACCCGAAGAAAACCCATGAGGTTGGACAGGCGAACATACCCTTCGTCATGTACAAATGGGGATTCAACCACGCCTGTTGACTCAATGACAGGCTTTATGATACATGTACAGTGCGCGCACGTGCTAACCATTCAGCCATCCAACCCCCTTAGGCTATGAGAAAAGGCCTACATAGAAACTTAATCTTGAATTGAGATTATTTATAAAATTTGAATGAAACAAATTTCACGCAAATATGTCTGAAGTGAAGTTAAACAAACAGTGGTCCATAAAGCACAAGGACATGTGTATAAAAGTTTATTACTAGTGTAGTATGTACTTATCCTCATGACTTACAGTTTCAGCTTAATTATGCTGGGGGGCGGGGGCGGGGGGTGATGGTTAGCATGTGCGCGCTGTATCATAAAGCCTGTCATTGAGTTAACTGGCATGGTTTCGAATCCCTGGTTGTCTGTGATAAGGAGTAGGGTCGCCTGTCCGACCTCGTGGGTTTTCTCCAGGTCCTCGGTTTCCTCCTACATATAAATTTTGATGCTGGTGGTTCTTAAAATGTTACTCTCAGTTCTAAGGAGTAGGGTCGCCTGTCAAGCCTGTCAAACCTTGTGGGTTTTCTCCAGGTTCTCGGTTTCCTCCTACTTATAGATTTTGATGCTGGTGGTGTTTAAAATGTTACTCTCAGTTCTAAGGCTTTGTTATAAATTGATCAAGAGCATGCAATCAGAAAACATCTGAAGGTTCTACAGAGAGTCGATAATTTACAGTATCAATTATTCATGACTCTTGAACTTCTGCAAATAATTGATCTTTAAAACCAACTTCACAGTACCAATACCTAAAGAGAAGCTAAACAAATTTTCGTTGGGATGAGAGAGAGAGGAGAGGGAGAGAGAGAAATGGGGTTTAACGTCCACTCTACACAAACTACATGTAGGTCATTTTGGGACTAACATATGTTTTAACTTTATTTCAATAATTCGCTTGCGCGTGTTGCTCTTTATGTGGGAGGAAACCGGAGGACCCCGAGAAAACCCACAAGGTTGAACAGGCGACCCTACTCCTTGTCACGTACAGCCGTGGATTTGAAACCACGTCTGTTGACTCAATGTTAGGCTCTATGACACACATGCTAACCATTGGGCCATCCAACCCCCCTTGTTTGGAAGAAGGTGTTGAGAAGCATACGTTTCCCTAATTGCGACTCATGACATAAATGTTATTGGCTTGCCCATGGTCATAAACACATGGTGTTCACAAAAGCCTTAATTCCATTTTTTTGTGTACTTTTATAAGAGAGAAAGAGAGAAAAAAAAAGAGAAAAAGATAGAGAGAGAGAGAGAGAGAGAGAGAGAGAGAGAGGGTTTAAAATTCACTCAACACAAACTAGATCGTTTCGGGACTAACATATGATTAAACACTAACACATTAAACCATTTCTAGGTGCCAAAGAATAGATATTTTGCTCCTTTAAAGGTCACCGGAATTGCTTTCTAAAATCTGTGACGTCATTTTAGTCCTTCTGCTCAAAGAAATATAGACTAGAATAATAGCAGATGATATCACAGGGTTTTTATTGATGGCTCAGGGAGATGGCTGGAAATTACTAACGTTGAAATTTACCTGTTGTAGGCAATATTGGCATTCGGGTTTGTGTTATACTTACATGTATGGAAAGGATATGTTGACATTATTACTTGCATTTTTAAAAAAGAAGTTTGTTCAAATGACAGTAATATATCCATTATAATTCCTTTTTTTTTGACGGGAGCAGAAAGACGTTTATTAAACAACATTTTGATATTTTATGACCTTAAAAGAAAATCTGTGGCCTGTATCACATAATTATAACAAAATCCAAACTTTTGTAATTTGATTGGATAATATGAGATAGAGTTTAGTGCAGGGCTTCCACTTCAAAATTTTCCCAAACGGTCATTTTTCTCACGTAGAAAGTGGTGCTTTTTTTAGCACATAGCATGAAGTTTTTGGCTTCTTATTATCTGAATGTCGATCAGCTTTAATTGGGTCAAGGACAGTCACACAAAAATTCAATCTCACATCAACATTTATAACCACCCACCCATCTCCATAATAAATAAAAGAACATATGTAATCAATTAATCATTTATTTATTTATACATTCATAAAATATAACAATGTAGGCCTACATTTATTCATCGATAGGACACTATTTTCGTAATTTATTTACAACACCACTCGTATGTACTGGGCGGTTTTTTACACGATTTCCATTTCTGTAAAGCACGTGCTGGTTGAACTTCGGCACGTTTTGGGTTCCTCCGTAGAAATCCTCACTAGTTAGTCAAAGGTTTCCATGCTCAAAGAACATCGCAACTTGGGTTTTATCACATTTTAGTGTACGTGACAAATTCGACTGTTGACTATTTCTCCATACACGGGGAAAAAGTAGTTCCGATTGATTAGCTCATGTAAATAATTTAAAGTCATAAAAATGTACAATAATTAACATAATTCTTAAACTTATCAATATATTAACTCGTATTGGTATTTTGTGAGCTCAAATAATATCGAGCTAGTATTTTAACTCTATAACATGTAAAAACATTAGCACGTATTTCAATATGGCCGACACCGTGAAAGCGCATTGTTTCAAGCAAAATGACGTCTATCAATTGTGATATAAAAGGAAAATATGGATTAAAAATACACCCGACAATACATCTTTTGTGTGGGAATATCATTTCTTAACCACGGGAAATATTTGTGAGTGACCATTTAGCAGAGAATTTACGGCTAACTTTGTTTTTTGAAGCGGAACTGTGATTCTCGTGGGGTTTATTGACGGAAATATCATCATCCCGCTTTCGTTTGTTATTTTCGGAGGTGAGAAATTTCAACACGTTGAAATGATATAGAGAGTGCTAACATTTCTGATATTCGCGACGTTGACATGATTAACTCTTGTAGGCCTAATCAAGAGAAGACATCATAAGAAAAAGGTTTTAATTTGTTTGATGTTGATACAGTAAATATGGCCGCACGGCTGATGAAAGTCGGCAAATATGCTGTAACAACTCAATTTAAAGAATGATCACAGTATTACTAATTATAAAACAAAACACACCTAAATAAATTGATTAAATGTTGAGCGTTAATTTGTTTGATGTTGATCCCCCGTTGCGTTGATTGTGAGTGCAGCAATATACACAAGGATAATTGATTGGCAGTGGTTTCAATTCGTGGAGTACTGAATACTGTTAATTTTATTACACCCTACAGTTTACACCACGACACGCACGGAGTTTCGCCGTGTCAAGGATTTTATGATTTAGCACAAAATATGCTATTTTTTCGGCATGCAAAATGACCTACGGGTCTGCTCGGGTGTAGGTCATTTTCCAGAGCCGTAGGTCCCGACCGGCATATACGGCCGAAATGGAAGCCTTGGTTTAGTGCTTAGCCAATCAAAATTGAAGTATCTACATGTACATGTACTAAAATTTGGATTTTATCTTTAGTTAAGATTCCGAGAAACAGGGCGCTGGTCTTTTTTCTAAGTGATATTCAATTATTCCAATTCACGCATTCTGGATAGCTTAGAAAAAAACATTTTCATAGTTTACAACCTTGAAAGAAAATCACGCCTTTTTTCTAAGTGATATTTAATTATTCAAATCCACACGCAGAACGTACAGCAAGGGCTTCGCTTACTTGGCTGGAGGAAATGATAACTACTTGATCGTAAATACAGCACACATTATATTCAATTTACCGCGATTCTATCACTTCCTCATGAATCATTGAACACTGAAGTGTAAATGAGCGATGTTTTCGCTCGGAGGGAATCACAGGTTCGTAAGTATTCCTGACATTAATCAATGAAGATTATTGAACAGATTTGTAGTAAAAACATTCCTGGTGGCTTGTCTAAATATAAAAGAGAAATCGAATCATTTTTCCTCAATGAAGTGAAGATAACAGATTTCACATATTGAAAGCCAAAATGAAATGTTTCGTTGGGTTGAACCTATGCTACATTGTACATGTATCTGATTAATTAAAACACAGATTCAATTTTGTGTCGTTTTTTATACAGTATGTAGTTCAAAATTTCATATCATTTGTCTGTACTAGGATATGGAAAAGTTGTTATACAACCTGTGTTCTGGATAGCTTGACGGATTAGATAATGAATCGGTCCGTTACGGCGACTAGTTGGGGTGCCATGCACACAACTGTGGATAAACCATTTTTATGTGTGTAGGCCATCGAAATTTGAAAGTATAAAAATATGAAACCAAATATAGATCTGTGGGCCTGTTTTTATCAGCCTGAAACCGATGGAGCAACAACCTAGCAGCATCTTTGAGGTTCACAATGGAAATCTGGAGTTTTACAATTAAGTGTCAGCCCTACAAAATGATACCATTGTAGCTCCTTAATTTGTGTTGTGTAGGCTTTAAACCCCATTTTAATCCGATTGGAATTGATGGAGCAACCGATGTTTGAGGTTCACTGAATGGGAATCTTGAGTTACACAAACTTTCAATCGGTCCTACAAAATGTACATGTAACTCCTTAATTTTTGTCGTGTAGGCTTTAAACCCCATTTCTGCCTCTCCTTCTCCTTATACATATATCTTTCAAACCCTTTTGTATAGCGGTAACTAAAAACAACGATAAGACGAGTGCATTAATGTGATAGGAATATAATTAATTATTAACAATCATCCATGTTTACTGTGCACGACATCAATAGAATTACTGATGGCTCTGATAAATTCGATGATTAAAAGACTCTAAACTTTATATTTGGTACACAACATTAAATATTTACACATAATGAACTATTTTTCAACACTATAACCTGGTGAAGAGAGAGAGAGAGAGGGGGGAGAGAGAAAGAGAGAGGGGGGAGAGAGAGACAGAGAGAGAGGGGAGAGAGAGGGGAGAGAGAAAGGGGAGAGAGAGGGGAGAGAGAAAGAGAAAGAGAGACAGAGAGAGAGGGGAGAGAGAGAAAGGGGAGAGAGAGAAAGAGAAAGAGAGAGAGTTTAACCTCCATTTGACACAAACTATGATCATTTCGGTACTAAAACATTATCTAATTTTATTTCAATAATTCGATTGTGTGTAGGGGTCTTTTAGCAGTGGGACGAAATCAGAGGTCTCGGAGAAAACCAACGAGGTTGGACAGGTGACATTACTTCTTGCCACGTACAACCGGGGAATTGAAACCACGCCAGTTGACTCAATGACAGACAGTATGATACAGCATGCACGTGCTAACCATTCAGCCACCAACCCTCCCACTTGGCTAATGAATACAGGCACATGCCATGCAGTGTGCTGAGGGAACTTATACCTAAAAGGGTTTTCTTTTTCTTTTTCCAAGTCAAATTGAATAGCCGTGGCGATAGAGAGGCGGCTTCTCACCAATGCAACGAGGGTTCAATCCAAGCTCAGGGCATGAACTTGTAAGTGAGAGGGATATTCGGTCTCACGTCCGATCAGGCAGGTTTCCCCCGAGTTCTTCGGTTTCTTCCTGCAGTAATGATCGAAATCATTCGCACAATCTGTGCCAAGGGCCAAATTGGAAAAAGGCCTCAGGTCTAATTTGCTACCCTTGTAAAATGAAGCGATTATTATTATTATTATGTACATATACATATTATGAATACCAGATTGTCAAATTATACCAGGAAGACTATATGTCAATTAATGAAAGGTTAAGTTTTATAATAGCCAGATTACATTATTGGAGAGAGAGAGAGAGAGATGGGGTTGATCGTCCACTTGACACAAACTCGGTCATTTTGGGACTTACGTATGGTTTTCTATTTCAATAATTCGCTTGCGCGTAGGGGTCTTTAGCAGTGGGAAGAAAACGGAGTGCCCGGAGGAAACCAACAAGGTTGAGAAGGCGTCCATACCTCAATGTCACATACGCTCACACTAGGGCTCAAAACCACAGCCGCAAGCCAGAGGTGACCGACCAGCTAGAGGTCGAAGCGCGGCACTCTAGACCACTATGCCATCCCAACCCCCCACTATACCAAGAAGACACCAGGAATGTTATGTTATGTATTATATACTTTTAACCTTTTATTGTATGTAACTTACTATTATTTATGACCCATTGTCATGGAAATCTGTTATTCTAAGAATGTATATATATGTATCGTATTTGAATATTTTGTATTTATACATTATTAATGTCTGAAGATGCCTATACCTAGTCATAATATTCTAAGAATGTATATAATATATGTATCCTATATGCAATATTTTGTAAATATTATCAATATTGTCTTACGTATATATGATTTAATGTATGTCAGAATGATGTCAAGTAGAGAATTTTTTACCTGGACGTACATGTACTGTTTTTATTATTTATGCATTTATCTACCGTGAACAAAGAAGTACTTGTATTTTATCTACTTAAAATTAATATATATATAAATGTCATAACAAATGCCTGAAGAGCAACCTTGGTTGTCAAAATGCTAGCACAAATTACGTAGTTTCATTTCGTCAACATAAATTTTACTTACACAAAACAAATCAACGAACAAAACATAACATGCAGAAATCAAAAATAAATCGTGAGGGAGAGAGAAATGGGGATTAACGTCCACTCGACACAACTAGGTCATTTAGGGACTAACATATGTTGGGGTTTTCTTTAAATTTTATTTCAATAATTCGCTTGCACGTAGGGGTCATTAGCAGTGGGAGGAAACGGGAGTGCCCGGACGAAACCCACAAGGTTGAGGAGGCGCATGTACATTAAGATTAAGTGAATGGATCCGAGGGCTACTGGTAAGCATTTAATGCGATGTACAGTCCTTGGCCTGTCACTAATAAAACCCAGAGAAACCATTGTGTAAATGATCTGCTATAGACTCAAATCCAGAATTTTCTCGATCGGGGTGGGGGGTAGGAACTAAATCAGTGGGTGACTTTTGTGAAGCCCTCCACTTTTATTCTAGTACTATTTTGGGGTTATAGTTGAATTCAAAGATGGAAGAAGGAATCTGGAAAGAGAGAGAGAGAGAAAGAGAGGAATGGGGTTTAACTTCCACTCCAAATCCAAATAAATTCTATAAATTTCCCTCATAACACACTGTATGGCATATGCTCGTCTTCATTAGCCCAGTTGGAGCAGAACAGTATGACTTTAAACCCCATTTCATTTGAATTACATTGTCATTTTGAGCTCAAATCATATTGCCCTTTGACAACCCTTTCGGAAAGTTTTCTAAGGAAACCAAATATCACCCATTCTATGCAGGTTGCAGTAAGGTTATGTCCGCTTCCAGCTTACTAGGGTAATATCGTTGTCTAAAGGAACCAAATATCACGCATATGCGGGTGGTGGTGAGGTTAATGTCCGCTTCCAGCTATGGTGATATTGAAGACAGACATATTTTGTTGAAAAGGTCTGTTGAGATTTGTTAAGACATCCATTCCGCTGCAGATTCGATTTCCCTTTAACAACTTTTCTAAGGAACCAAATATCACCCATTATATGTGGGTTGCGGTGAGATTAATGTCCGCTTCAAGCTAGGGTGATATCATTGTAAAGTATTTCTTTGAAAAGGTCTGTTGAGATCAATCTAATTTTCTAAATTTTCAGCACACATAGCTGCATGGTGCTTGCGGGCTCGGTAACTCGGGCATTATATTAATTGGTGCCACCCACCATTCTGCTGAACCCGCACTTTTAAAATGCTACATACAGTCCTGTATAGTTGTCAAGTATTTCGTTGAAAAGGCAACCTCATGGGTTTCCTCCGGGCACTCAGGTTTCCTAACACTGCTAAAGACCCCTACGTGCAAGCGAATTATCGAAATAAAATTAACCCATGTTAGTCCCGAAATGACCTAACTTGTGTCGAGTGGACGTTAGACCCCATCTCTCTCTCTCTCTCTCTCTCTGTACAGTTAAGGTCCTAGTCTGAGTTGGTAAACCCCATCTCTCTCTCTCTCTCTCTCTGTACAGTTAAGGTCCTAGTCTGAGTTGGTAAACCCCATCTCTCTCTCTCTCTCATTGAAAAGGTCTGTTGAGTTGAGATTCATTCCCCTACAGTACTAGTGTATCATGGAGTGGATACTCAATGACCATAACAACCACCTACCTTCCCATGAAACATGAAATACAAAACTACTATTGTATCTATTATACCCAGCTGTTATTTATTACCAGGTACAAAATACGAAAAACATGAAATATGAAACTATGATTGTGTGGTTAATTTATTACGGGATAATGTCTTCATGTACACACACAAAACCATAAAGTCAGGGAACATTAAACATGCCCCTAGACTATTCTTCGGGGCTAATTGACCTTGTAGGCCAATTATTTGGAGGATTTAAGTCTCCCAGACAAATCCACGACCAGACAGATTTTGTTAAAAATAGTATTTTTTTGGATGATGTAGTCGTCTAGAGTGTCAAACACAGTTTTGAGAGAGAGGGAGAGAGAGAGAGAGAGAGGGGGAGAGAGAGAGAGAGATGGGGTCTAACATCCACTGGACACAAACTAGGTCATTTGGGGTTTAACATTGTTCATTATTTCTATAATTAGCTTGCACATAGAGGCCTTTAGCAGTGGGATGAAACCGGAGGACCAGAGAAAGCCTGCAAGGTTGGACAGGCGACCCAACTGCTTGCCACATACCAATGGGGAATCGACATCACACCAGTTGAATCGATGACAGACCATGTTATACAACATTTGGCCACCCAACCCCTCTGTAAAGTTTAAAATTATATATTAGGGTCGTTTTGTTGACCTTGTGGTCTAGAGTGTCATGCCTTGAGCTCTAGCTGGTCGGTCACCTATGGCAAGTGCTTAAAGGATGAGGAAAATTTTGTCAAAACAGCGGCACTACAGCCTACGTTTATATATCAAATTCCAACTGTCAAGGCTTCTTTTACATGCAAATCATTTTTTTTCCATCCGAACAACTATACATTCACCATGGCCAGGCTCTACATGCTACAAAACTGCAACACTGACAAGGAGGAACAACGACAGAATATCCACACAGGATCTCAGTTTTTGCTCCATCCTGTACATTCTCCATAGCCAGGCTCTCAAAGCTACACCACTGACAAGGAGGAACAACAATCCCAGCTCAGGGCAAAAAATTTATAGTTGTAAGTGAGAGGGATTTTCGGTCTCCCGTCCGATCAGGCAGGTTTTCCCCAAGTTCTTTGATTTCTTCCTGCAGTAATGATCGAAATCATTCGCACGATCTGTGCCAAGGTCCAAATTGGAAAAAGGCCTCTTGTCTAATTTGCTACCCTTGTAAAATGACGCGATTATTATTATTATTATTATTAAGAGGGAATATCCTGATTAACTTTCTCAATCAACACAGAGTCAAAGTCTCACTCACTGAAGAAAGAAAATTTATGAATGGTGATAATTAAACCCTCAATATACCGTACAATAATCTTTAGACATATACATTAAAAACCTAGCAACAAACCATTTGACCTTCTACTCACTCTACTGACCGCCACACCCACCCATCAATGACCTCCTCCAATATTTAAAGGAGCTAAATCGCTAACAAAGGTGGGTGGCAATGCATGTACATGTAATACTGTAATATGAATGTATATGAACTGATTTTCATTCAATGGTTTCCGTTTTTACTCCAATTTCAAATCAGTTATGTTCGGCGAAATAAGCCAGCAGTCTCAGTGGAGTGCCAATTTCTAGCGTCTGGTTATTCCAGTCCACATACGCCGTTTAATTTGATACAATGTGTCTATCCTCGCCCCTCAAGTCTCTTTCCCTGGTAAGATCACATAATCAATGTTGGAGATTTTGGATGATATTGAGTAAGAGACTTAGCTACTTTAAAGCAAGTGAGAAAGCTTAAACATCCAACCAACATAAACTGGGTCATATTATTGTGTCTAAGAGGTCAGAGAGAGAGAGAGAGAGAGATGGGGTTTAAAGTCCACTTGACACAAACTAGGTCAATTCGGTACTAACACATTATCTAATTTTATTTCAATAATTCGCTTGTGCGTAGGGGTCTTTTAACAGTGGGAGGAAACCGGAGAACACGGGAAAAAACCACGAGATTGGAAAGGTGACACTTCTCCTTGCCATGTACAACCAGGGTCTCGAAACCACGCCAGTTGACTCAATGATATACTTTATGATACAACGTGCACACTCTTACCATTCGACCATCCCCCCACCCATCATCGAATCAATAAGTGTAGTGTAGTCAGTAAAGATGTGTTTTAAACATTATCACAATCTTTGAAAAAAAATGACCGACACACCCACAACCCCACATACATGTACATGTCACTCAGATACTTAAAAACATGGTCCCAGTCTCTGAAAGACGACTAAAAACGTGACATTTGACCATGAAATATTAATCTCGAGTGGATTCGACGCGTTTGATTTCAGTCTGAAACCAGAAACCACTCGAATCTGACTTTTTAACTTACAAGTGTTTTTAATCCTAACGAACCCTGACATCAATTACTGCAGGCTCTCATTCAAACACTTTTTTCTGTTTGTTAAAGATGCATTATATAAGTAAGAGCTAAGTCTGCCTATTTCAGGTCTTTCTTTAGGCTTCAAGTGTTATTTAAACATTTATCAAGATGACAAGCTTATAATCCACTCTCTGGGCCAGGTACATGTAGATTAGAAGGCTTCAGCATCTGAATAGTCCATAAGAGTTGATGCCCTGTGAACTTATTATTTCATAGGTACATGTAAACAACATTAGCAAAATATTGAATTTAAAAGAGAGAGAGAAAATAGAGAAATTGGGTTTAACGTCCACTCAACACAAACCAAGTCCTTTCAGGACTAACATATAGTTTAATTTATTTCAATAATTCTCTTGTGTGTAGGGGTCTTTAGCAGTGGGAGGAAACCGGAGGACCCGGAGTAAACCCACGAGGTTGAACACGCGCCCCTACCCCTTGCCACATACAGCCGGGGATTCGAAAAACCACGCCAGTTGACTCTATGTCAGGCTGTATGATACAGCGCGCGCAAGCTAACCATTCCGCCATCCACCACCCCCTCCCTACAGTAGCGGATTATCATTGAGGCTGATGAGGCTGCAGCCTCAGGCCCAAAGATTTTGTAAAAAAAATTTTTTTAGACTTGTCTGATACGATTAAAAAAGCATAGACATTGAATGTTAGGCGGTGGGGGTTTAGGCCCAACGGGAATCAACATAGGCCCTGACCCGAAATTAATTAGGCCCACGCTTAATCCGCTACTGCCTCCCTACATGTAAACCACATTGGCAAAATATTGAATTTCAATGAGCAAAACCAACCAGGTAATCGTTGAGTAAGTTCATAAGGATTTTCAGCAAGGTTCCCCCTTGTCAGAGGTGCAAGACGGGGAGGGCCTGGCATGGGACAAAAAAACTGAGGTCCTGTGTACACATTGGCATTCAGGTACAAGAATTCTTGACAGTTGGAAAGTGAAATAGACAAGTTTGTAGCTCCACTGCCTGGGCAAAAAGGTCCCTCATAGCACAATGTATGGCGTATGCTTGCGGCTTCATTAGAACGTTGGAAGTTAAAGCCCATGTCATTTCATTGGATAAATTGTTGTACAGTGAAGATGTTTATAAATAAATAATAGAAAGAGAGAGAGAGAGAGAGAGAGAGAGAGAGAGAGAGAGAGAGAGAGAGAGAGAGAGAGAGAGGGAGAGAAAGAGAGAGAGAGAGGGAGAGAGAGAGATATTATCGCCCTTATTGTTGGAATTGTTTGATGTTCTAACACCTGACGTCAATTGGCTGACTATCGCCATTGGAGAGAAGACCACTGACAAGATCGGTCGCATTTTGTTTTTTGTTAGGTATTTTATATAGTGAAGCCTGTACCAAGACAGGCCTGGGACTGTACAGCGCAGTGGACGCTTACGGCTGGCCCCCGGATCCATTCACTTGATTTGATAATTGTTTAGTTCTTGCAATGTCTATTTTCTGTCTTGTCCGCAGGTTTATCTTGTAGATTTTTTTTGCTCTGTTTGTTTTGCGTGTAGTGCAGTCCTCCTGCATTTACTAATAGAGACAGTGACAGAGAGAGACAGAGGGAGAGAGAAAGAGACAGAGAGAGATGGGTTTAATGTCCACTGGACACAAACTAGTTTATTTCAGGACTAACATATGGTTTAATTTTCATTTATTAGCTTGTGCGTAGGGGTCTTATTATTTACTAATTTATATAACATTTCAGGCCTAAAGAAAGACCTGCATAATGCTTATTTAATTAATGTCTAAATAATGACTTAAATATCATTTCAGGCCTAAAGAAAAACCTGTAATAGGCTTATTTAACTCTTGAATAATGCCTGTTTAATTCTCTAGCCATTATCAACATGCACATATATATGCTAAATTGTGTCAATTTCTCATATTTAGATTATTCATTACCAATCACTGAGGACTCCATATAGTCATCAACTTTATGTACATAAGTTATCATCCACCATCCATTATGTACACATGTATCTCTCTCTATCACTATCATTCAGATTCAAGTCCCATACATTACAATTTATGACAAGTGTCAATACTCTCTTAGCGTTTTATGACTTTTTAATTAAGTGTGTGATTATAGATATACATGTATATATTATTCAACACAGGAATTTTCAGTTCATTGAATCTTTGTAAATACTCCACAGTACGCTTAAGCACCTAACCTGGGCTAATTGAAGACGGGCATACGCCATACAGTGTGCTATGAGGGAAATTTTGCCCGGGCAGCAACTGAATTCCAACTGCCAAGGGTTCTTTTATGTGCAGGCCAATGTGTACACGGGACCTCGGTTTTTCGTCCCATCCGAACAACTAGGCAGCTGTCCTTGACAGGCCCTCCTTCTGCATCACTGACAAGGGGAAATCACGCCGGAAAATCGAGATGAACTTTCTCGGCCAATGCAGGGATCGAATTATTCAACACAGGAAGTCAACCATTACATAAAATCTCAGTCAATGACAGTGTTAATGTTTTCATAACTTTATACAAGTTTTTAATAAAGTGTTCGGGACTAACATATGGTTCAATTTGTTTTCAATAATTTGCTTACAATGACAGACTTATTATCAAGGGTGTTAACTCCCTGATGTAGAAAAGTATACTGTATAGATATTTAGGAGTGAGAGAGAGAGAGAGAGAGAGAGAGAGAGAGAGAGAGAGAGATGATTAAGATACAGTGTCTTTATTTTCATAACTTTTATATAACTGTTTAATTAAGTGTTACTCTGTTTCGGGACTAACACATGGTTCAATATTATTGTAATACTTTGTAGAGCTACATGTAAAGAGAGAGAGAGATATTTATAGTAAGAAGAGAGATGATTAAGACACAGGAGGGGGGGGGGGGACTGGAGGGATGGAGAGAGAGACAGGCAGACAGACAGAGAGAGAGAAAGAGAGAGATAGAGAGTTATGATTCACCAAGTTAACTGTATAAGTAATCAAGACAACAAATGGAGGGAATTCTGATAAATCAGTAGACTATATAACAGTTTTAAGTGGTTTCACAGACTTATATAAATATCACTTAATTATTACTTAATTATCACTCCCACCAGGTTGGAAAGCAGACCCAACTTTTTGTTTCGGTGTCAGCGTAATGAGGGTATATCCTGGATTGGCACCATGTGCAAACCCGAGACAAATTGGTTATCGAGCAAGAGCTTTACTCAATGAGTCACAGTGGCTCCCCCGTAATGACGTCAGACAAGGATGTGACCTAAAGAGAGAGAGAGAGAGAAATGGGGTTGACGTCCACGCAACACAACTAGGTCATTTCGGGACTAACATATGTTGTAATTTAATTTCAATAATTCGCTTGCGCGTAGGGGTCTTTAGCAGTGGGAGGAAACCAAAATATCGGAAGAAACCCACGAGTTTGAGGGTGCCCCTATCTACATGCCACATACACTCACACAAGGGTTCGAAACCACAGACGCAAGCCAGAGGTGGCCGGCCAGCTAGAGGTCGAAGTGCGGCACTCTATACCACTAGGCCATCCCAACCCAGACAAGGATGTAACACATGTAACGTGAAACGTGGCCCAAAGTTTACAAACCATCCTCAGACCAAATTTAAGAATTTACTCAAAATTGTCCCCCTTATTTTAATTGAAATATAGTCCTACATCCAAAATTTGTTGTTTTAATGTATCAAATACATCAATAAGAAACTATGTGCAAAGTTTTAAATTTTCTGGATCAATGATATTTCTTATAAACAGTGATTGAAAACTAAATCAATTCTTAACTTAAGTCTGAGAATTTTTTGTGAACATGTGGGCCTGAATGTTTTCCCAGTCTATATTGACAGTAAAAGAAACTATGTGCAAAGTTTTAACTTTTCTGGATCAATGATATTTCTTATAAACAGTGATTGAAAGCTGAATCAATTCTTAACTTAAGTCTAAGAATGTTTTGTGAAGTGTGGGCCTGAATGTTTTCACAGTTTATATTTACAGTCTATATTTAAAGTTTATCAGGTGAATAACCAGGTTTAATGTGGGTGTAGTAAACACAGTTCTCGACTAAAAACCTGTTTAAAAGTGCAAAGTTATATAAACTATTCATTACACATTTAATATGTCCACATAACGAGGCAATAATCAACTCTCAATGCCATCTTATTTGTTGGATTTTCACTGGATTTGAATCAAATCTGATGCACAACGCTCATTGATGAATTTAGCCTCACCAAATTTTATGAGCTGGATACGGGCCGGTGTGTACATACAGATGGAACTAGTTCTGACAATAATGTAGTAGAGAGCAGAGAGAGCCGATACAATTTACGTTATTGAAATAACTACTTATGTGTTGGATTTTCACTGGATTTGAATCAAATCTGCTGCTCAATACTTATTGATGAATTTAGCCCTGCATGTACAAACAGATGTAACAAGCTTTTTCTTCCCACCTGGAGGACTAGATACATGTGCCTTGTCTTTGTCACTTCGAGATGTGGCACCCCTGATAAATGAGACCGGGGCTTGAAGAATCTGAAGTTTGTTCTCAACCTAAACTGAGAATTTCAACCAAGCCTCGAGTTCACAAAGCATTTTCAGACTTAAGTTAAGAATTTACTCAAAATTGTTTACCTTATATTAAAGGGACAATAACACTCTTGCTGGAATGACAGGTCAAGAAAAAAAAATTAGCCTTATTCTAACTACAAGATGTTTAAGTGTCCTACCTGTTGTGTAAATTATCCATTACAACCTATCTTACATGTCCCAAGGGTTCGAAAATATGTTTAAATCCAAGTTGCATTTAAAAGTGCTTATGTAAGGCTTTTCAAACCATGTTACGGCATGTAGTTGAATTTTTCCAATTTTTAAAATTAGGTGTGTTAAGATGAAATTTGTATCATTTTTTAATTGAAATATTGTAAAATAGTACAAATTGTTGACCAGAATAAAGATTGGAACATATTATTCAGTTACAACAAGAGTGGTATTGGGGCTTTAACTAAAATACAGCCCTTTATGTAAGGTATTGTGTTTCTGGATCAAAGATATTACTCAAACAGTGATTGACAGTTGAGTAAATTCTTAACTGAAGTTAAAGAATGCAAAATGTGAAATCATGGCCTTGGCATATATTCTACCTGAAAGGTCATTGTTATTACAAAATATTTAAAAACAGGGTTCATGCTTAAATGCACTTTTTTTATCATCAAGATAACTTTACTCCACAATTAGGTCATTGCCCCACTATTTTTAATAATGCCTATAATTTAATTTCAGACTACAACAAAATGCAGGTGAGATTATTGCATACCTAATAGCACAGATAACTGAAATTTCATTTTCATATTCTTTAAAATTACTGAACCATTTTTTGACTGATAATATCTACTTCTTGAAATGTTGAATCGTGACTTTTTATATCATTACGAGGATACATTGGTGCATCGGGACTTTAAGTGGGCTTTTTGTATCATTAAAATACATCTAACTTAATTTACCCCAGACGACAACAGTTCATTGTAGAGTAGAGTAATATATCAACTGGTGTGGTTTCGATTCCCCGGTTATACATGACAACAGTTCATTAGGCCATAATTAAAAGATTGTTTGTTTTCCCAAATGCTACCTACCAAAAAAAAAGCTGCCTACTCAAATTCTTTTATTGCTGTTTTTGAAGGATTTCTTTTTTTTTTAACAGCATTATTTTTACGCTGGACAATAACACCCAAACGCGAAATAATCGACACAAATAGGTCATTTCGAGACTAAAGGTCAGAAGATTGAACAGCCACTGTCATGTTTATACATAGTAACACCAAACTCGACACGTGATTTCGTAAAATCTCATATTTTTATCGGCAAAGTCTGGTCCTCCCCCCCAAAAAATAATTTGCCTTGCTATCTACCTAGCCATACCTAATCATCATGAGTCGGGTTTGGGCAAACTGAAATATTTTTAACTCTGGCCTTATATAATTATGATATGATATTATATAATATGATACCTACGTGTACCTGTGTTAAATCAGCTTGATATGATACCTGCCTTTGTACCTGAGTATCATATGTCTACAATGTATATATGTGTGTTCAGTGAACCATGTGTGTTCAGTGAACCATGTGCAGTATAAAAATGTAATATTATCCGACACCTGACATGGAATCAATCTCACTTCATCATAACAAACTACGAGGTTATTACGTCCATGTCTCTAATCAACCATTTTAAATGGTGGTGAATCGGGACTTTGAGTGGGATTCTTATATACATGTAACTTTACCCCGGTGAAAATAAATGGTCCATCGGGACCGTGAGTGGGCTTTTTGTATCATCAAGATACATTTAACTTTACGTTATTACATCTACATGTTTAATCAACCATTTTAATCCCTGTATTTTGAGATTATCTATACTATAAACCAATATATATTTACGATAAATTTACCCATAATTGGACAATAATACTGAAGATAAATTCCTGTGGGAATTTATTTTATGCAAGGGCAAATGCAATCACATTGTGTAGATTTGTCATAAAGTCTCGTAAATCTGAATGATATTCATTTATCAAAACTTGCAGTTATACATGTCAAGGTTATTACGTCAAGGTGTCTTAATCAACCATTTTAAATCTCTGTTTTTTGATAAATATATCCATAATACTTACATTCGAGATCAATTCCTATGGAAATTCATTTTATGTCAAGGCAAATGCAATCACAATATTGTGTAGATTTGGAAGAGTTTTTATATAACCCGCGTTTTGGTTGAAGTGAGGAATTAGCAAACGGGGTTTAACTCCACTCGACACAAATTAGGTCATTTCGGGACAAACATATGATTTAATTTTAATCCACCCAGAGAAACCCCACAAGGTTGGACAGCTGACCCTACTCCTTGTCACGTACAACTGGGGATTCGAAACCACTCCAGTTGACTCAATGACAGGAATTATTATACAGCACGCGCATGCTAACCATTCGGCCATTCCATCCGCCCCCCATAAAATAAATTACTAAAGATAATGATTTATACTTTTAAATTGGAATTTGAAGATTTATTGTACAATCCATCCAATGGAGACAGAAATACAGATATATATTATAATCTTTAAGCTCGGTTTAAATTCAGAACTCCACGCACATTTGTACTTCCTTAAATGTCAGCTCAATCTACACACAGAAACAGAGAAACGCCTCTGGACATTTTTTTTAACCAAGTCTCTAATATCTGTCCTCTGATCAGTCATATTACCATATTTTTTCTAGGAATTTCTCTTTATTTATTTAGTAAGTGAGTCTGCTGTAAGTAAACCACACACAAATTCTTGATGTTTTAAAAAGTCAAAATCAAAATGAAATTGAGTTTTATGTCCTACTTTTTCTGCACAAACCTAATAGTAAATGCAGGAGGACTGCACTACAGGCAAAACAAACAAAAACAAAACAAAAAAATCTACAAGATAAACCTGCGAACAAGACAGAAAACAGACATTGCAAGAACTAAACAATTATCAAATCAAGTGAATGGGAGGAATAAAGCTGTAATTGACAAATTCTTACACTTTTCAAAAAGTCAAGTGATGATCCTAATTTTCTGCACCAAACTAATGAGAGAAAAATAGAGATAGATAGAGAGAGAGAAATGAGGTTTAAAGTCCACTCAATGCAAACTAGGTCATTTAGGGACTAACACATTCAAGTTTCTTCAATAATTCGCTTGTTGCGGTTAGAAGTCTTTAGCAATGGAAGGAAACTGGTGGACCCAGAGAAAACACACAGTGGATGGAAGACCTTACTTCAACTGGGGAATTACATACAACTGGGGAATCGAAACCACACCAGTTCACTCAATGACAGGCTGTATCATTCAGTGCGCACATGCTAACCATTCAGCCATCCAAATTTCCCTAATACATGTAGCACACAGTATGGCGTAGGCCCGTCTTCATTAGCCCAGTTCTGAGCAGAATAATAGGACGTTAAAACCCATTTCATTTCATTGAGAGTGGTTCTATGATCAATAAATCATTATTAGATATACACACAGTTCTAAGGTATTCACTGTTTATTGCTGTTTATATCCCAATAAATGGAGTGAATGGATGCAATATATATAGGCTATCGGTATATATATATTTATAACTGATCAATTTATCTATTGTCTTGTCATTGAGTCGACGGCGTGGTTTCAAATCTCTGGTTGTACGTGGCAACGTGGGTTATTGAAATGAAATTAAAACCATACATTAGTCCGGAAATGACCTAGTTTTTGTTGAGTGGGAGTTAAACCCCATTAGTCTCTCTTTCTATTGTCTATATACACTATCATCAATGTAGGGTAATCATCTCAATATCCTTCCTCAAGGGACTAATGATACCATATAATATAAATATAAATAAACAATTATTTCTTGACATAGATATAGTATACAGAAGCAATTTAGGCCAGGTGAAGAACTTCAGCTGGCATGAGTGAGATAGAGAGAGAGAGAGAGAGAGAGAGGGGGGAAACATCCACTCCACACAAACTAGGTCATTTCGGGACTAAAATGGCCCAATAAGGAATCTTGGATAATAGGAAAAGGGAGAGAGAGAGAGAGTTTAGTGTACACTTGAAACAATTTTGGTACTAACATACAGTTCATTTTTATTTCAATAATTGGCTTGTGCGTCAGGGTTTTTAGTATTGGAAGGAAACCAGAGGACACAGAGAAAACCCACGAGGTTGGATAGGCGACCATACTACTTGCCACATACAACTGTGGAATGCGGGCATTAGAACAGGTAGTTCTGCTTTCAACCAATTTGTATCTTTTTTCAAAACAAATAGGTAATTTGCTAAAGTAGGTATAAAGTACAAGGACTTCTTTGTTTACAGTAGATAAATGCATACATAAATAAAAAATATGTCCAGGTAAAAAATTCTCCACTTTACTTCATTATGACATACATTAAATCATATAAGCTAGTTGTCTGCCTTCTATAGGCGTCTTCAGATATTAATAATGTATACAAAATATTGCAAATACAATACATACATATACACGTATACATTCTTAGATTAATAGATTGACAATAGATTACAAATAATATTAGGTAATGTACAACAAAAGGTATCAAGTATCTAATATATAATGTAACATGACATTAATCTACAAATTGTAGTGAAGAAACCTCAACGGTGGAAACCCCAAAGGTCGAAAGTACTCAGTGGAATGTGATAAATTTATTAGTTTTAATGAATCGTTATTGGTTAAAAATTGTGTTTTTTTAAATTAATATACTGAGAGCAGCTTTTTTTAGTTTACATTTATATACATGTATGGGAAATGAAACTACATAATTTGTGGTACTAACGTTTTCACAACCGAAGTTGCTCTTCAGGTATTTATATACTCATATGCGTACGAGCTGCTGGAGGGGGGTGGCTGATGATTATAGGCACCAACCATCACGCCCCCCCCCCCTCCCACTCCCCAAACTGATGATATAGTTTCATATAAATTTAAACAAATTTAGTAAACAGAATCAATTTTATTATTAAATGTTGAAAATTACTAGCCTTTACAAAGTCATGACCCCCTTACATGCAGTTTTTGATCATCACTCAGAACCATTCCCATACACACTACTATTCACTCTCCTAAATATCAGATCACTTTCCTTAAAGGGACAATAACACTCTTGCTGGCTTGACAGGTTCCGAAAAAAATAATTAGCCTAAATCTAACTACTAGATGTATAAGTGTCCTCCCTGTTGTGTAAAGTATTCATTATAATATATCTTACCTGTCCAGAGGTTTCGAAAATATGTTTAAATCCATGTTGCATTCTAAAGTGCATACGTAAGGCTTTTCAAACCATGTTACGGCATGTAGTTGAATTTTTCCAATTTTTAAAATTAGGTTTGTTTAGATGAAATTTGTATAATTTTTTCATTGAAATATTGTAAAAAAAGTACAAATTGCTGACCAGAATAAAGATTGGAACATATTATTCAGTTACAACAAGAGTGGTATTGGGGCTTTACATGTAAATAAAAAAAATAATAACTGGTAGTGGTAAGGTACTCTTCCGATTAAAACTGGGAGATATTTTTTTAATGAAGCCAACTTTTTCAATTTATTGATAAAGACAAGCTTTTTTTTGGCTCTCCTCTAAAATACAAACAATGACTGGGGGGGGGGCAGGATTAATGTGAGTAACAAAATTTTGTTTCCATCCTACCGATGACAGTCTGATTGACACCGACACATGTACATGTAGGTTAGTTATCATATGCACTACGCACTACATGAACACTAAACTAAATGTCACAGGCTTGGCACAAAATACCAATACTACACCATAACATGCGAGGAAAAATGTAAAATATGAAAAGTAAAGTCAGTGATGTCAGAGAAGTCATTGGGTACACACACCTACATTAATGATAGGACATGTGTGCAGGACATATTATATTTGTTGTTGTTTGGAGTCAGATAGAGTAAAATAGGGTTCAGTGTTCAATTCTATACGAGGGTTGGGATGGCCTAGTGGTCTAGAGTGCCGCGCTTTGACCTCTAGCTGGCCGGACACCTCTGGCTTGCGGTTGTGGTTTCGAGCCCTGGTGTGAGCGTATGTTGCATGGATATAGGGGCGCCTTCTAAACCTTGTGGGTTTCCTCCGGGCACTCTGTTTTCCCCTCACTGCTAAAGACCCCTACGCGCAAGCGAATTATAGAAATAAAATTAAACCATATGTAAGTCCAGAAATGACCTAGTTGTGTTGAGTGGACGTTAAACCCATCTCTCTCTCTCTCAATTCTATACAAGCTATAAGGATATAGAGGCACTAACCTATGATTCAGTTTAATTTCAATTCAATTGTACGTACATGTAAAGGAAAATGGAGGACCCGGAAACACAAAACCCACAAAGTTGGACAAGTGAACCTACACCTTGTAGCATACATCTGTGGAATCGAAGCCGTGCCACTTGACTCAATGACAGACCTTTTAATACAACGTGCCATGCTTACCATTTGGACATCCGCCGGCGCCCCCTACCACCTCTCTATGAACAAAAACGTCAGGTTGGAGTCGTCAACAATCACGGTGTATTGGTTGAACCCTTTGAACACTGACTTTACATTTTTACAAGACATCATATTAATTATGACGTCAACGTAATTGGAGCTTGACACGCCCCCAAGCCGCCAAACCAACATTTCGGGTACATGTGATACAACGTCAAGCCAGTTTTGCGGTATTTTGGGTTGTAATGTTTAAGATCTGTTTTTAACCATTGGGTTACCATATCAGAGGTGCCAAACCAAATCGTATATATTTTCTGATAATATTTTTAAAAATTTCACAGTTTAAACCACAATAAAGTATTCACTGTATTGATATTCTATAATATTTAATTCCTATCTGAGTGACTGATTTTATCAGGTGTCAATACCAATCAGCCATTTTTCAGATAATAACTGATTTGTTCACAGCTTTATTAATTTACACTATACATATACAATGTAAAACAGATCCTATCTCAATCACACATTTTCAGGTAAGGTAATCCTTTCTAGGGGTGCCAATACCAATTAGGCATTTTTCAGGTACCGGGTAATCACTACCGGTAATTTTATTCACAGCTTAATTGACACAAAAACAGATGCTTTTTAGAGGTGTCAATCTCAATTAGGCATTTTTCAGATTTCTGATTTATTTTTATGACTTTTAGGTATACCACACAAAAATATACATGTATATATTCAGGTTAATTGTATATATTTAACTAATAATTTGTGTACTGTATTTCCTCGAATACCACCCCAGCCTCGATTACAACCCCGGCCTCGATTACAACCCCGACCTCGAATAGAACCCGGGGGTTAGGGGGTGTTGAGATAAATACACCCCGAGAATAGAACCCAGGTCTCTAATACAACCCGGGTCTAACCTAAAAACTGAATACTCCCTGTCAAAATATAAATTAATTGATGATCCCTGCACAGGAAGTAGAATTGTCTCATGTCACACACTGAGAGTTTAGCCTTCAGATTTGCAAGAACGACCCCGTCTGCTTGTTTTAATTGTACAAAAATGTCACTCCTATAGAAGATTTTGAATCATTAATTCGGGTCTGAAAAAATACAACCTGGCCTTCATTACAACCCGGGCCTCGAATAGAACCCGGGGGTCGGGGTGCTGAAAGAAATAGAATCCCGGGGTTGTATTCGAGGAAATAGGCCTACAGTATCTGTGTGTGTTTAAGTGCTGTATATTTGTATTTGTATTGTCACTTTGTAATTCCTCTATATAATTTATCACACAACATATCTATACTAATGATATATATATATAGTAAATGCAGGAGGACTGCACTACACGCAAAACAAACAAAACAAAAAATCTACAAGATAAACCTGTGGACAAGACAGAAAACAGACATTGCAAAAACTAAACAATTATCAAATCAAGTGAGAAAACAGACATTGCAAAAACTAAACAATTATCAAATCAAGTGAATGGATCCGGTCAGTTAGCAGACGCGGATCGAGGGGGGGGGGGGCCGGGCCATGGCCCCCCCTTCAGCCCCGGCGAGACAGTAATTTTTGCTTTTTAATTGATGATATAAACATGATTTTCGCATTGTCTATGCCCAGGCAATGCGTCAAGGCTCTGGGGATTACACCAAACCACTGATGTACACTGTATGCGGCACTCTAATGATTACCATTAGTTACAATGTATGCCCCCCCCTCGAAAAAATCCTGGATCAGGGCCTGGTTAGATATTTAATTAATATCTATGCTTGAGTTAGACTGTATATTTATACTTGTGTTAAAACAATCAGCCATCTGTCACACATTGTCACTTTGTACTTGTACTTCCAATATTCATTTTTTAACATAATACATTTTGTATAACCCATTTCAACATAGAAATTAAGCCTCTGCCCAATAGGGTATTACGAGGCAAAACTCGCATTCTATTTTCATTTTTTTAACATAATACATTTTGAAATAATGTTTATTGTTTATAATATTTTTTCACTTTTAACAAGAACTTATATTTCATGTTTCGTATTCTTATAAATATATGTGTATATTGCTAATTATTTTATGTTCCTTATGTCATGTATGTATATGAATTGTATGCAGCCTGCAATGGGTGTTATGATACAATAAAATCTTATCTTATCTTATATACTTTATCCAGTACATACTATCCCACAACATACATTTGTATCTATACTAATATTTGTGACTTTCGGACGTGGTTTCACCTTGTCAGTGGTGCAGGACAGTGAGCCTGACAAAGGACAGCTATCTAGTCATTCGGATGGGAAACAAAAACACAAGGTCCTGTGTATACATTGGTGTGCACTTTAAAGATTCCTTGGTAGCTCGAATTTGGATGGTACGGAAAACTGATGTTCCGTGTATACATTGGTGTAGACGTTAAAGATCCTTTGACAGTTTGAATTCAATATAAGAGTAGGCCATATTGCCACTGCCTGGTCAAAATTACCCTCACATCTTCATTAGCCTAATTGGAGCAGAACAGTGAGACATTAAACCCATTTCATTTCATTTCAATATTTGTGACTGTTGTTTGTCTGTTGAGGGTTCGCTGCTACACTAGGACTGTCACCGAGGCTGAAATTTGGTGAATAGGGGTAGCTTGGACGGGGAGTAACATAGGCCTGATGGCATTGTGCTACCACTTCTGGTTTTGAAGTCATTCAACTTTTACTCCGTCCAGCACTGGGTTACCTGCTCTTACATGTATATATTCTAACTGTACTTTAGGGGTAGCTTAGGTGGGGAGTAACACAGGCCCGATTTTGATATTGTACCACATTTAATCCGTCCAGCGCTGGGTCATGTACTAGTATATTTTCTAAATGTACTTTAGTTACATATCAAATTCCGATCGTTAACAGTCTCACATTCAGGGATTAACGTCCTTTTTTTCTACAATGACTGGGCAAATAAAGACGAGCATATGCCATGCTATGGCCTACTCTAATTTCAAATTCCATGTGTGAAGAGGTTTTTTTTTTACTGTGATCTGACGTCAATGTCTACGTAGGAGCTTAATACTCTGTTTTTTTTACGGGCAAGTCATTGGATACAGGACCGTGTTTTTTGACCCATCCAAATGACTAGACTCTCCGTCCTGAACCATTGACAAGGTCGAACTATGATGGATATCTTTCTCGCCCCAAAACCAGATTGAACACCGGACCGCGTTGATCCCTAATCGACAGTAAACATGGTCATATTCAGGAGTAAGGAAAATCTGTTCAATATGCATCCAAGTTAACAATCATACAATGTCAAGATATTGGTACATGTATTAAATTCACTGTCCGAGTAAACTTAATAGATCAACATTGCAACATTTTTTCAAGGGGACTAGTCCCCATCACCTCTCTCTTTTACCCTTCCACCCGATAAAACCCTAATTCAGCTATGGTCTAACTATTTAATTACATTTTGACACATGGTGTTATATTGTTACAGTCGGTAGCGGATTATCATTGAGGCTGATGAGGCTGCAGCCTCAGGCCCAAAGATTTTGTAAAACAATTTTTTTAAAATTTGTCTGATACGATTAAAAACGCATAGACAATGAATGTTAGGGTGTGTGTTTTAGGCCCAATCGGAACCAGCATAGGCCCTGACCCGAAATTAATTAAGCCCACGCAATTTTAAACAGGCCCTTACATGCCCTCCAGCAACTGCTGCCTCAGGCCTTGGTGGAGCTTAATCCGCCACTGGTTACAGTATATACTGATAAAACCCTACATGTAATTCAGCTGTGTCTAACTATTTAAGTACATTTTGATGGTATTGTATGATATTTAAAACAATCGACATTGTATTGTATATTCTGTTTGCATCATTGTATATTCACCACCATAATACATGTAGATGTACAACCGTGGTATATTTGATATATCACAGTTACCTACTAGACTATAACCAACAATAAAACACACAGTGAACAGTCCATATGCTTATTACACTTTTTTGCCTTATTACACCATTTTGCCTATACTGTTTTGTTAGGTCTTCGAATTTTGTCTAATGGTTTGGATTGTTTGTTCTTGGTTTTATTTTATTTACACTTTAAGACCTTTCGATATTAATATTGTGTACAGATTCAGTTTGCATCTAAAGGTATAACCCCCCCCCCCCCCCCTGCACCATATACACAGCTGTGGTATATTTGATATATCACAGTGACTTATACTACACTATAACTAAGGTAAAACACACTATAGCACTGGTTAATATTAAGTACAGATTCAGTTTGCTTCTAAATGTATATCCCCCACCCCAATATAAATCAAATGTATATTCCCCCACCCCACCATATATACAACTGTGGTATATCTGATATATCACAGTGACTTATAACTAACAGTACAACACACTATAACACTGTCACTGGTTAATATTGTGTACAGATTCAGTTTGCTTCTAAATGTATATCCCCCACCCCAATATAAATCAAAGGTATATTCCCCCACCCCACCATATATACAGCTGTGGTATATTTGATATATCACAGTGACTTATACTAGACTATAACTAACAGTAAAACACACTATAACACTGGTTAATATTAAGTACAGATTTAGTTTGCTTCTAAATGTATATCCCCCACCCCAATATAAATCAAATGTATATTCCCCCACCCCACCATATATACAACTGTGGTATATCTGATATATCACAGTGACTTATACTAGACTATAACTAAGGTAAAACACTGAAGTACAGATTCAGTTTTGAGTTTGCTTATATAAATGTATATTCCCACACCAAATAGTACATGACATGTACAGCTGTGGTATATCTGATATCTCACAGTTACATAATGTACCTACTAGACTATATCCAACATTATAACACACTTTAACCAACAGTCAATGTTAATATTGGGTACAGATTCAGTTTACATTTTAATGTATATTCCCCCACCATACAACTGTACAACAGGATATATCTGATATCTCACAGTGACATACTAGACTATAACCGACAGTAAATGGTAATATTGAGTACAGAATCGCAACAATGTTGACATTTGTTTACATATATACATTGTAAATCAAGATACCAAATCATAAATCATATCTATTTGGATCTGGAAAGATTCTCTCCCCTTCGATCTTGTTACTGCACGTGAATAACGAACGGAATCACGTTCGTATAACGGTTAGATTCTAGACACTCCATGTCTCAATTTATGCGTTAAAAGCAACCCTCTGTGCTCGGCTGCCATTTAGAATGGGTTGCCAAAATGCTGTTGGGTGTAAATTTATACTAGCAACAGAGCAACAGCTTTACGCTTCTCATGCATTACGAGTATAACCCATCATATAGATAGACCCAACATCTTATAATAAGCAATCCACTCACCTTCTAGAGCTCGCAGGCCGAAAAGTCCGTCCAGATTTAAATCCCTGTAATTCTCGCGATAAAAACCTATTAACGTCTCCAGAGAATAAATCACCTTTTTTAGGGGCGAGTTACTAGTTTCACAATGTAAAAGCGGCAGCATAAACAAAGGCAGAAATAGCAGAACTTTGGTCGCCGCCATTTTCAGCAGGCGACCGCTGATTGCCCTGTATACCGTTAGATGTCGCTGTGAACGATTTTAGCTGAAAGTTCGTCTGCTATACAATCGTGGCTTCTTCGTACGTCGCAAATCCTTTTGATTTGTGGACTGTATATAACTATAGCCTATTGAATACGATCAAAACGAGCGATAATATTGGCAAGTTTTTATTGATGTTGGCTGTTGCATGATGTGGGTGACTGGTGATTTACTATGAGTTAATATATCCCTACGCCTAATTATTTTATCTGTCATTTGTTTTCTGTTTCTTTATTTATTTTTATCATTTTTATCATTTTTATCACAACTTAAGCCTACCTACACAATAATAATAATAATAGGCCTACCTACACAAAGATAATAAAAATAATAGGCCTAAAACATTTATATATTTATATAAAGTGTTTTCAGGCTATTGTATTCTGGAATAATAGCCGAAGTCGCGGTTTGGTTTTTTTGTCTATTTTTATAAACATTCTTTTGTTTAGTTTTATCCCGCATCAAGATATATGTCGCGGATTATGAAACTTTTCCTTTTCACACGAACTTTTTTTCTTGTTTAGGCCTAATATATCTTATTGTACCGGTACGCCACAAATATGAAGACGCATCTGTGTCTCTGGAGATTTGATTGTTTAACTCATGTCTTGAAATAAACATCTTTTCAATTGGGCGTAAGTCATGTTTGGCTACGAATACAAATAACTATATTACATGTATGTGATAAATTAAATGAAATGAAGCGAGATGATGGCCGACACTGTCTACACCAAAAAGAGGGAGAGATAGAGAAATGGGGTTTAACGCCCACTCGGCAATCAGCTATTTCGGAACTTACATGGTTCATTTGTTTTGATTTATAATAATAATAATAATAATCGCGTCATTTTACAAGGGTAGCAAATTAGGCCTGAGGCCTTTTTCCAATTTGGCCATTGGCACAGATCGTGCGAATGATTTCGATCATTACTGCAGGAAGAAACCGAAGAACTCGGGGGAAACCTGTCTGATCGGACGGGAGACCGAATATCCCTCTCACGATAAAGTTCATGCCCTGAGCTGGGATTGAACCCTCGTTGCATTGGTTAATGAATCGCTTGTGCGTTGGGTCTTTTGTAGTGGGAAGAACCCGAAGAACCCAGAGAAAAAATCACGAGGTTGGACAGAGAGAGGGGAATTGGGCTTAACGTCCACTCAATAACACAAACTTGATCAAACAGATCAATGCAGAGGGTTAGTGTTACTCTAGTGTAATAAAGACAAGTAAAACGAAATTTTTAACAATTAAAAAAAGAAACGAAATAGGATCTGTGTTTTGATCAGCTTAAATGAACGTCTCTGTGGAATGGAATAGAGTCAGCTAGACCCTAAGAGACAGAGAGAGAGAGAGAGAGAGAGAGAGAGAGCGAGAGCGAGAGAAATGGGGTTTAACGTCCACTCGACATTTCGACACTTACACATGGTTCGATTTTTTTCAATAATTCGCTTACGAGTAGGAGTCTATAGCAGAGGGGGAAACCAATGAGGTTGGACATGCGACCCTACTCCTTGTCACAAAAACAGGGGAGTCGAAACCATGGCGATTAACCCAATGGCATCCCTTATGATGCAACGCGCACGCGCTAACCATTCTGTCATCCACCTCGTCCCCGACGGTATCGCCGCCCGCGCCATTCTACCCGCTTATGCATTGCCTTTGCACCCACCCTTGCTCAAAGCTCAAAATATGTATTAGTACATGTAGTTGTTTTCATCCATTATTATCCATTCCAGCCATACTAAATATTATAAAGCAGCTGTTTTCCATAAATAAAGTTTACTGCTAATTATTGATGGCCGATGATATACTAGACACAAACACGGAAATAAAGGCCTACTGTGTTCGTATAAGGAATAAAAATGAAAAAAATATGAATTATTTGTGACAGGTCACACCAAGCTTTTGTCTAAACGTAGCATGTCGTGCGAATTAAAAACAGCTGCAATTTATTAACTTTTTTAGAGAAAAATGAAATGAAATTTTGTTTAATGGCACGTAAGCTCCAACTGGGCCATATTGTGCCAAATAGAGAGAGAGAGAGGGAGAGAGAGAGAGAGAGAAAGGAAATGAAATGAAATATTGTTTAATGGCACGTCAGCTCCAACTGGGCCATATTGCGCCAAATAGAGAGAGAGAGAGAGGGAGAGAGAGAGGGAGAGAGAGAGAGAGAAAGGAAATGAAATGAAATATTGTTTAATGGCACGTCAGCTCCAACTGGGCCATATTGCGCCAAATAGAGAGAGAGGGAGAGAGAGAGAGAGAAATGAAATGAAATATTGTTTAATGGCACGTCAGCTCCAACTGGGCCATATTGCGCCAAATAGAGAGAGAGAGAGGGAGAGAGAGAGAGAGAGAAAGGAAATGAAATGAAATATTGTTTAATGGCACGTAAGCTCCAACTGGGCCATATTGCGCCAAATATAGAGAGAGGGAGAGAGAGAGAGAGAGAGTAATGGAGATTGTAGAATGAGGGAATTACGACCCAATAGTAAATGTTTAATAGGTCGTGCTAATCCACAGAGTATTCAGAAGAGTAGGCCTATATTTTAATAGATCTTAATCCACCTTATACAATTTATTAACCCCCATTTATATCCACTTCATATTGTCTTATAATATATTTCATTAATCACCTGTCTCCAGTGTTCTTTGTTTTAAAGTTTAAATTTAGCTTATAAATTATAATTAACATCTACGGGCTATAGTGTTTAGTTACCATGGTATATTGTTTGTATAGACGATAGATTTATAGGATTAATGCCCTAGGCGAGACATGGGGATATATAGATCCAACAGACAGAATTTTGGGCAGGCCCGACGCCAGAAACCAAAATTTAGCCGACATAGGGGGGCGAGGAAGATAAATTTCCGACAACAAAAAATCAATGAACGAAGGTCATCGCCGACTGCCGTAAGCAGGAGGAGGGGAGAGCACGACAATTAGAAGCTGTGAGAGTGAATTTAGGCCTCTATGACATTTAGGTGGCGAATGTGTCGGAAATTTAAGAGTTTCCAGCCGACATTAACTATCTCTCGGCCGGATTTGAGACGATATGTGGTACTAAAACTCTCTCTCGCCGAAAATGCGAGCATAGCTAACCAGCGATTTTTTTCCGATGCAGACAGAAAAATTCCGACAGGAACGGCCATGGGGAGGCGACTCGCCCCCCCCCCCCAGCCCCCCACTAGCCTCGGGCCTGATTTGGGGAGGCTTGCGACACACGTGTCTTGGGAGATCAACTTAGATCACACACCTAAGGACACGACCGTATACCTGTATTCGGATATTTGGAGACAGAAGTTTATGTCACTTACTATATCCATATTGGAGCTTATCTGCTATTAAGCATAACTGTTACAATACTTGACTGCTGTAAATTGTGTTTATTTATTGTTAACTAAATAATATAGAGAAATATTAACAGCCAACAACAGTCTTGACTTCATTTATTCAACAACAAAGATTCCAGAAAATACACAAGAATATCACGTTTACAATATAAACGCCCACTCAACATAACTAGGTCATTTCGGAACGAACACATGGGCTCGATTTTATTTCCATAATTCGCTTGGACGTAGGGGTCTTTAGCTATGTGAGGAAACCGGAGGACCCGGAGAAAATCCAAGAGGCTGGACAGACGACCCTACTCCTTGTCACGTACAACCGGTTGATTCGAAACTGAACTATATGATAGTATCGAAATGAGCTAGTTTGGGTCGGGCGGACGTTACCCCCCCCACACACACACACACACACCACACACTCACACTATCTCTCTCTGCTAAACATTATTGAATTAAAATGTACTCTCTATCTCTCTCTCTCGCTCTCTCTCTCTCTCTCTCCTACCTCGTGAGTTTTCCCCGAGTCCTCCGGATTCTTCTAACTGCTAAAGACCCCTACGCGCAAGCGAATTATTGAAATAAAATTAAATTATATGTTAGTCCTGAAATGACCTAGTTTGTGTTGAGTTGATGTTAAACCCCATTTCTCTTAATAAGACACCTATGCGCAAGTGAATTAATAAACTAAACAACCTAGTTTGTGTGAGTGGAGGATAAACCACCTCTCTCTCTCTCTCTCTCTCTCTCTCTCTCTCTCTCTCTCTCTCTCTTTCTCTCTCTCTGTTTTTATAGAGGAAATGAAAGAGAATGATGAACATCACTCTAGCTGTAGGATACTGGAATCTGCTGTAGGTTTACCGAGTGTGATGAACATGAATAAGGAAGATGGATGACAGAAAGAAATATGATAAGTTATATTATTTTACTGCTCATGAATAAAAGATGTTTGCGTGTCAGAATGTATTGTATATTACCATACCCATCTCATCTCGTCATGACAGGAAATGAGAGAGAGAGAGACAGATATAGAGAGAGAGATTGGGTTTAACGTTCACTCAACACAATCAGAAATGGATGATAAAGGGTTTAACGTCCTACTGTACTGCTTCTAAACTGGGCTAATGAAGACGGGCATATGCCATACAGTGCGCTATATGAGAGAACATTTTCTCGGGCAGCGGCGCTACGGCCTATTCTTATATCGAATTCAAACTGCCAAGGGATTTTTTGGTGCGCCGATTGCGACCTTATTGTCAACTCAAAATATGTATGCTAAACTTATTCCATTCCAGGACCCATGTCGGTGCACCAGGTAAACCATTAATATTAACGTCGAACCTCCTGGTAGCCTGGAGCTCGAGTGTTCAATCCCTGCATCGGCCAAGACAGTTCATCAGGATTTTCCGGTGTGGTGTCTCTTTGTCATAGTGATGCAGGACGGAGGGTCTGACAAGGAAAGCTGCCTAGTCATTCGGCTGTTACGAAAAACTGTGGTTCTGTGTACACATTGGCGTGCACGTAAAAGAACCCGTCGCAGTTGTAATTCGATATTGACAGCTGCCATATAATAAAAAAATAAAACCCGGTCAAATGGTGTACGCTGGAGAAATCAGAATATTTTGATGCGATCGCGGGAGCTATGACTATATATGAAATGGGGTTTAACGTCCTACGCTTAAGCACCTAACCTGGGCTAATTGAATACGGGCATACGCCATACAGTGTGCTATGAGGGAAATTTTTGCCCGGGCAGCGGCGCTACGGCCTACTCTTATATCGAATTCCAACTGACAAGGGATCTTTTACGTGCACTCCAATTTGTACACGGGACCTCGGTTTTTCGTCCCATCCGAACGACTAGGCAGCTGTCCTTGTCAGGCCCTCCTTCTGCATCACTGACAAGGGGAAATCACGCCGGAAAATCGAATAAACTTTCTCGGCCAATGCAGGGATCGAACACTCAACCTCCAGGCTAGCGAACCAGCGCCTTATCCACTTAGCCACCGTGATCCCCGGTAGGCGATAAGCTCAAAAACAAAACAAACCTAGACGCGGATAAGTCGTCTAACATACTCTGGATTCGTGTCAGATTAAAACTCGGTTAATCTCCAGATCGCAACAAAATATTCTCAAGTATCCTCAAAATACGTTTTCATCTTTCTTCTTGTAATGAATAACGTTATACCAGATTCAAAGCAATGATCTCTGGAATAAAAGAAACTGTACACATCAAAGAAATTCAGATTTTCTTTATAAAAAAAAAGACCCTTATTTTTAGACGTTAAAAGGACAATAACACTCTTGCTGGCTTGGCCAGGCCCGTAGCCAGGGGATGGCACGGGGGGCAACTGCCCTCCCAAAACTGAGTCTTGCCCCCCCCCCCAATATCACAAGAAAATTGGCCTTTAGCGCAAAATTCGTACAGATGCCCATGCTAGTTGGCCCTCCCGGAAAAAATCTTTGCCCCCCCCCCCCCCCAAAAAAAAAAAACAACTTCCTGGCTACGGGCCTGGGCTTGGCAGCTCCAGAAAATAAATAATAGCCTTATTCTATCTACTAGATGTTTAAGTGTCCTACCTGTTGTGTAAATTATCCATTACATTCTATTTTACTTGTTCAGAGGGTTCGAAAATATATTTAAATCCAAGTCACATTTTAAAGTGTTTACGCAGGCCTAAGGCTTTTCAATTCATACAGTTGAATTTTTCCAATTTTTAAATAAGGTGTGTAAAGATGAAATTTGGATCGCCAATTAATTGGAATATTGTAAAATAGTACAATTTGTTGATCAGAATGAAGATTGGGACATTACTAATACAAGAGTGTTATTGTCCCTTTAAAGATTTCACATGCTGACTGCACGTGTAAAACATACGTCCAAAACAGATGTCGTGTAAATTACATACTATTAGTGCGCACATTAATCGAGTTCATTCCTGTCTCGGGTCGCCTTTTTTTAAAAAAAAATCCCAATTAGGAATATTCTAACATCATAAAGTTCGTTTAGCACCTGCATGTGTTAAAATATTTATGAACGTGATTGACGAGGACCCGTTACGCTGCAGCATGATGACCTCAAGTCATATTGAAATATTCTTGGATTGTACGTGTGACTTGAGTGTATCCTCCGTACCAGAGTTTCAGAAATATTCAAAATATATGCTGATCAGGGGCCGGTTTCACGAAATTTTAACTAAAATGAAAAATTCAAATTTTAGTAATTTGATTGGATAATATTAGATTGATTTTAGTGCATAGCCAATCAAAATTGAAACAGGGCACACAATTTTGTTTAAAGGACCTAAGTCCGTAACTCAAAATCCTCCAAAATCGTCGACATCGAAAACACGAATTATTGGTCGATTTAAATCAACATTGCTGATGTAAACTTACCGGGAAAAGATGAGCTTCTGATATCCGATATTTAAGATAAAATATCTTTTTAACATTGGTACACGAATCGTGTACCATAATGCGCTTCAGCTCCAGTTGTATTGAGAGACTCGAGGGACGAGGCTAGACACATTGCAATAAGTCAGACGGAGTAAGTAGACTGGAATAGCTAGACGCTCGACTTTTGCACATGATTGACATTGCTGGCTTATTTCGCCAAACATAACTGATTTGAAATTGGAGTAAACACGGAAACCATTGAATGTAAATCAGTTTATATACATTCATATAACAGTAATATATTCGTTGCGAACCACTTTTATGAATTTCTAGGCCCCAAATGTTAGCGATTTAGCTCCTTTAAGTTCAAGCAAGCAATACAACTTAAAGGAGGGTGGGGTTGGGGGGGGGGGGCGGCCACACACCTACAGAAACAAATAAAAACAGCCTACGTCTTCGCCGCTAATTTCATTGAGATATAACGATAGCGGTGGATAAAAGTTAGCATGCTTATTTTTTGGAGACCTAACCCTTGGACAATTTCAATTTTAGATGGCTATTCGATGACGCCATGTACAGTTTCTTGTCCATATTGCGCTCGTACTTGTATGATTGGGGGGGGGGGGGCTTAATGTTAAGCGTGCGCGCGCTGTATCATTAAGCCTGCCATTTGAGTCAACGGGCATGGTTTCGAATCCCCGGTTGTACGTGGCAAGGAGTAGGGTCGCCTGTCCGGGTCACCTGTCCAACCTCGTGGGTTTTCTCCGGGTCCTCCGGTTTCCTCCCACTGCTAAAGACCCCTACGCGCAAGCGATTTATTGTAAAAAAATTGAACCATATGTTAGTCCCAAATGACCTTGTTTGTGTTGATTGGACGTTAAATCCCATTTAGCTCTCCCTCTCTCTGTATAATTGGGTCTAACGATCTACTCTTCTGCTCCAAACCTGGGCTGATGAAGACTGGTCTATTTCACGTGCACGCCAATGTGGGCCTAGTCCACGTGTAGCCTACACAGGACCTCGGGTTGCCAATGCAAGGATCGAACACGGGTACTACATATCAGCAAATCAATTTCTTACTAACCGAGCCATCGTGGCTCAAATAGGCTAATGAAGACGGGGGTTTCTTAAACAATTCTAGTATGCAGCAGGCTGCGACACAAATTGTAAATCAAGCCTTGGAAAATGGTATACTATAGTAATCCTCTGTACTCTTTCAAATCTTACAAATTGCCAATCTCGAACCAGAACAATTTTGGAGAAAGAAATTTCTCTGGTGACACTGGGTAGCCATTTTCCCGGAAGGGTCGAATCACACGACTGTCACGAGACATGTATTTATGTTAAAGGACCTAAGTCCGTAACTCAAAATCCTCTAAAAAAATTTACATCGAAAACACGAATTTTTGGCCATTTTAAATCAACATTGATGATGTAAACTTACCGGGAAAAGATAAGCTTCTGATATCTGATGTTTTAGATAAAATATTTTTTTTAACATTGGTACACGAGTCGTGTACCATAGTGTGCTTTAGCCCCAGTTTTAATAAGAGACTTAAGGAGCGAGGCTAAAATTATTGCAACATACCATACGGCGTATGTTGAATGGTATAACCAGACGCTATAGAAATTTGCATTAGATTGAGACTGCATGTCTTATTTCGCCGAACGTAACTGATTTGAAATTGGGGAAAAACGGAAACCATTGAATGTAAATCAGTTTATATACATTCATATTACAGTATTATATGCGTTGCGACCCACTTTGGACAATTTCTAGGTCCCAAATGTTAGCGATTTAGCTCCTTTAAGTGTCTGGATGACCGAATCACTTAAAAATATACACACGCGTAGAAAAATAGATCTTTAAGAAAACTTGTGTTATGTCAGCGAGTTGACTTTGACTCAAGAATCATTTCACAACAAACAAAACGACGATCCGACATCTTGTTTTCGAGAAAAAGACCCCAAAAAGATTGTCCAATCATAGGTCAGCATGGGCGGGGCTTACACGTTAAAAAATCAGAAGATAATGGACGGTCTTTGGGAACGAGATTGACAAATTGCGTCGATGCAAGCGAAAAGATTGATCTGAAATTCCCCGATCAGAAGAGCCCGTGGATTGAAATGTTGGCGAAACGTGACTTGTTTTCTGTTTTGTTTCTGAGAGATTTTCTCGTCAATAACAAAATGATTTAGTCAAATTTTTCCACCATTGCTTTGTAAATTTGTGTCCATTATGCAGCTCCCCGTGAACATAATCTTTAAATGACATTTAGTGGTTGAGAAACACATTAAAGGGACATTAACACCCTTGTTGGCTTGGCCAGCTCCAGAAAATAAATAATAGCCTTATTCTAACTACTAGATGTTTAAGTGTCCTACCTGTTGTGTAAATTATCCATTACATCCTATTTTACTTGTCCAGAGGGTTTGAAAATATTTTTAAATCCAAGTCACATTTGAAAAGGTTTATGCGGTCTTAGCACCGAACTTTTACTTTGGAACGTCGAAAAAGATCTTGTATAACAGAACCAAAATACTTCAAAACCTGTTTCAAAAATACGTAAAAATTGTCAAATCAAAATCTCTCCAAATTAGTTTTACAAAGAATGCTATAATACATAATGAATACTAGTTGTCTGAAAAATCAATTGAGTATTTTGATGGTTAGACACCAGTCTGCAGGCGCGTCACAAAGCCTGTCAAACATTTCCCCAGTAACATTTACCAATACGACATTTATACCCCGTGAACTAGTATGTAAAATGCATCCGTCGGTTAAATATGTGTCCATGTTCCGGCGTGATTCATGAAAACTCATAAAAAATTTGCAAACATTTAATCTCGTCGTCAGATACGTGTTTTCCGGTCATAGATCAACGTCGGTTTTCCCAGATTGCGATTCCTGGAAATCGACACGGCCTGCAGGCTGGAGCCTAACCAGGAAACCATTCAATTGTTTTTCGGACAGCTAGTTTCATTATGTTTAACAATTCATGTTAAACTAAATCTGTGAGATTTTGAATTGACAGATTGTACGTATTTTTGAAACAGGTTTCGGGATGTGATGGTTCTGTTACGCAAGATCTTTTTCGACGTTCCAAAGTAAATATATATACGGTGCTAAGACCACCTAAAGATAAGTTTTAAATGTTTCTATTATTAAAGATGCATTCCCGGGTACAAACTTTGTGATTTGACGATATATTTGGACTTAACACATATTTAAATTAACCAATCTATCAAAAATTTGCCTCAATTCCCTTTCAAAACTCTGTTTTCGCCGGGGATACCTATAGCTGTAAGTAAGCTGTTGTTAAACGCAATGTCTGCCAACTTAATTTAATTGTGGGAGGGTCCATATTTCAAAATGTAGCTGTCATTACTTACTTTACATTTACCATATCATTGAGGCCTAAATAAATTCTTAATTATTTCTGTCAACTTCTTTTTACACCTTTTAATTGCAGAGTATTGTGTACGTTGACAACCCGCAATGTTCCCAAAACCGCCTAACCATTTGAGCAAGAAATAACAACTGCTCCCTGATCTAAGCTAGCAGACAATAAGCCAGCAAATCCTGTCGGGTTGACAGTTAGTGATTCCCTGACAATATTGCCCAGTCTTTGCCCCATGGGCGATTTTCGCGGAATCTAGTATTTTTCTAGTAAGATTGGGTGTCTATACTTTTCATAAATACCAAATTTGCCACACTTTTATTGGAAATAACCAGCCGATAAATACTTTGCTGGTAACCCATCTTTAATTAGAACATGTTCGCTTTAGTTTATATATTTTACGCTGAGTTTTTATTGCTTTAAAACTTCCTAGTGCAAAAGGTGAATTTAGCAAGTTTGCATCTTCACCATATTTTCATAATACAAGGACGGTTTCGCATTCATTTTCAGTGCAAATAACCTCATTTGACATTTGACCCGGAATATTTCGAAAAAGGCCAAACGGCGGATTGATTATCATTCGGCATCATATTCTACGCCAAATTGTACTCTAGAAAAGTTTGGTTTGGTTTTGTGCTCATTTGATGGATATTCTCCCGCACTGAGCTTCCAGACTAGTAGAGTGAAATCCCCAAAAAGTTTTAATCCAAAGTCAATTCAATACATTCATTAAAAGAAAAGTAAAATTAGTGTTTTATTAGATTTTTGTTGCCAACTTTACCGGTCTATCCGAAACGGCAGATTGCCCGAAAGTTAGAGGGCAGTTGCTTAAATCCAACCCCTGGGTCTTACATATAGTAGCGCCGCTGTTCAAGTATAATTTACCTCACCAGACCAGTCGGAGCGGATCAATTGGACGTTAAACCCCATTTCATTTCATTCACATTCTATAGACTCTTTGTCCTTTTAAATCTGTGCCAAGGGCCAAATTTGAAAAAGGCCTCGGGCCTAATTTGCTACCCTTGTAAAATGACGTGATTATTATTATTATTATTATAATAAATAAATCGCTCGAACAGAGACGCTGAGTTATCTAAGTACAAAATAACATTCTTTATCAAATTAAGCCCTGAAATGTTGTCCATCGCTCGGAGTATAAATGTCAACATTATCAAATTAATAAATAAATAATTGACAATAAAGAGCACATTTATATAATTATAAAAATAGTAATTGACATATTACGACAAAATAATGGTTTTAAATTAACGGTTTTTTGGGGGGCTTTTTATATCCGCCACACAAATTATCTCAACGTTTTAACAAAGTCGTATTTCAGAAATTTAATATCTCTCTGTCTATTTCCCCCGTTTACAATGGATTTATCTCCTTTTTTTTTAACCCCCCCCCCCCCTTATCGTTCGTAGTGAAACGGAAATTTTGAACTATAAAAAAAGGCAGTGGTTATTGTTACGACGAATCGTAAAAATAGGCTTTAGGCTGTTGTTACGACGATGCTTAGAGCCCCCCCCCCTCCCCCGGCTGCCAATCTACCCAACACCAGCTTTGAAAAGGAGCAGTATTTTCAACGTTTTCAGAATTGAAGGCAGCAATTAAGAGATGGGAAGCAATTGCCAATGTAAACTTGTACACACGGAACTCTCGATCTATACCTAACCCTAACCCCAACCCGGGGGTGAGCCCAAATTTATTCCTTTTTTTTCAGAAACAAAAACCAGAACACCATAAGCACCATCCTAGGAAGACCATGATCGCCACCAGCACCACAAACAGTTTACATAATGTTTTGTATGTTTTTTTTTAATAAAAGTAGGAAATTTCACGAACTAATTTTTCATCAACCTAGGTCAGTGCTTATGTGGAGACTTAATCTCTTCCCCAAATTCTTAAACCTAACCCCAACCCATCCCTAGCCGATGGAGGGATCCCAAAGCATCGTCGTAACAATAGCCTGAGGACTATTTTTACGACTGGTCGTAACAATATCCACTGATAAAAAAAAAAAAAAAATGTATCTTCACTCGTGCTTATGTGGAGATTTAACCCCTCCCCAAAAATTCTTAACCCTAACCCAAACCTAGCCGATGGAGGGCCCTCAACACATCGTCGTAACAATAGCCTGAGGACTATTTTTACGACTGGTCGTAACAATAGCCACTGTGATAAAAAAAAAAAAATGTATCTTCACTCGTGCTTATGTGGAGATTTAACCCCTCCCCAAATTCTTAAACTTAGCCCTAACCCCAACCTAGAGGATGGGGGGGGGGTCTCAAAGCATCGTCGTAACAAATGTCTCTTCACTCGTCGTAACAATAGCCACTGTGATAAAAATAAAAAGTATTTTCCCTCCAATGCCCCCCCCCCCTTCTTATTAATCCCTGTTTTATATGGCGACAGACTTTGCTCCCACACATAAATCAATGTCTAAATCGCTTCAAGAAGACAGAAAGAATATTCCTGATTATTCCAGAAGGAATTGTTAAAACGATTTATCGTTTGATGTATGTCACGTGACGGACTGTCTCGTTTTTTTTCCGTTTTGCATTCTGCTTAGTTAAATGGGCGAAATGACTTTTACAGATTCAGCGCACGCGTAATAAATAAAGGAAATAATTCCTTTTACAGGCTGCTTTGTTGTGTTTGTTCTTGTAAACGTATATTGAATATTCAGAATATATTTCGCCATAATGGAACATCAAAGAATATCACAGATTAAGAATACCTCTTGTTTATTAATCCGCAATTTTCTCGAAAGCTCAATCACAGGAATCTGACCTTCTATCCGTAAATATATATTGTATACACCATGTCGTACCAGACAACATATACTAGTAATAAAACAAATTATGCACGACATGATGTATGCATAAATATCTGTGGCTCAATGAGAGGGAGAGAGAGAGAGAGAGAGAGAGAGAGAGGGGGGTTTAACGTCCACTCAACACATCTAGGTCATTTCGGGACTAACATTTTATTTCAATAATTCTCTTGCGCGTAAGGGTCTTTAGCTTTGGGAGGAAATCGGAGTGCCCAGAGGAAACCCACGAGGTTGAGAAGGCGCCCTTATCTCCATGCCACATACGCTCACACCAGGGCTCGAAACCACAACCGCAAACCAGAGATGACCGGCCAGCTAGAGGTCGAAGCGCGACACTCTAGATCACCAGGCCATCCCTACCCCGCGGCTCAATGAACGTCAATCTGATTAAAATACAAATCTATTTTTGATTTGTCTTTTCATGCTTTCGATGGCCTTCCACTACATGAAGATCTGGCCAGCGGTAGTGGGAGGTCGTGTCAGGGCTTTTGACCCTAGAACGTCAAACATTGATAAATCATTCAGCGTAACTGAATGTAACGGAGTTGAATCTTCGTGATTCCGAGAGTGGTCCAAAGGAGATGAACCCCAAAGGAGTTGAACCTCTGTTTCTGAGAGTAGTCTAAAGGTGTTGAACCTCTGAATCTGAGAGTGGTCCAAAGGAGTTGAACCTCTGCTTTAATGTTGGACAAGCTGAGTAGGGTTTTATCGATATGACATAGTAGGTCTGTTCGATCCATGCATTTTCCGAGAAAGTTCATCTCGATTTTCCGGCGTGATTTCCCCTTGTCAGTGATACAGAAGGAGGGCCTGACAAGGACAGCTGCCTAGTCGTTCGGATGGGACGAAAAACCGAGGTCCCGTGTACACATTGGAGTGCACGTAAAAGATTTCTTGGCAGTTGGAATTCGATAGAAGAGTAGGCCGTAGCATAAATTTCCTCATAGCACACTGTATGGTGTATGCCCGTCTTCCATTAGCCCAGGTTAGGTGCATAATAGAAGGACGTTAAACACCATTTCATTCATTCATTCGTTGTTTCGTCAACGTTAAACAATCTCTTTCAATGATTAAAAGCAACATATTGACCAACTAAAAGCTTCTAATGAAAAGGGTAGGTTTATGAATTATAGAATTTTGTCGTGACATTCTCGCCATATTAAACTGTATAACAATAGTCGAGTGACGTATAAATAGATCGATATAGTTACTCATTAGACAATGTAATAAACGTTATCAAATATTTGAAATGAATTCCGGTAGTCCTTCCAATAAATACACCTACGGCACCTTCGTTGAGTCGGTGAGTTTCGGTCTTTAAAGGGACAATACCACTTTTGCTGGCTTGACAGGTCCAGAAAAAAATTAGCCTTATTCTAACTATACTAGATGTTTAAGAGTCCTACCTGTTGTGTAAATTATCCATTATTACTTGTCCAGAGGGTTCGAAAATATGTTTAAATCCAAGTTACATTTTAAAGTGTTTACGTAAAGCTTTTCAAACCATGTTGTTACCATGCAATTGAATTTTTCCAATTTTTTAAATTCGGTGTGTTAAGATGAAATTTGTATCATCAATTAATTGGAATATTGTAAAATAGTACAATTTGTTGACCAGAATAATGATTCGGGAATATTATTCAGTTACAAAGAGTGGTATTGGGGCTTTAAAGTAATTTATTATCGATGTTAAATCGAGTTGGTGATTTTTGGTGTTTAAAGTAATTTATTATCAATGCGAACTATTGGTAAAGGAAGGTCTTAAGTGCGAATTCCTTCCGATGTTTGAAAGTAGATTCTGGTGTTTATATGTTTTCAAAGAGAATTACGGTGATTTTTGATAATGTTAAGTAATTCATTATTAGTATTAATGCAAAATATAAGTAAATAAGGAAGACCTTACGGGCGAATTCTGATATTTTCGAAAAGTAAATTACGGTGTTTATAGGTGAATTCCGGCGTTCACAAGTGAATTCCGGCGATGTCTACCCATAAACAATTTACGGGAAACCTTTCATATTCCCTAATTTATTTCTATTTGATTTGATTCCACTATATAGTATTATCTGATTGGGGAAAAATCCAATAAATACAAGCCCACACATCGACGCTGTTTTTTTAATAGTACTATTCAAAAAAAGTAGGGGATATTTGATTTTGGGGGCATAATACTAAAATATGCAAATGACTACGAAAAAAGTCACTATAGAACCTAGCAGAAGAAACATTTTCAGTTACATGTGACGCCCAAACGCACCAATAGCTACCGCATGGAATGCAGGTGATGCTTGGGGGTCCAACCCAAGATTTGCACGACTCTGACTTTGAATGTTACAGTCATTGTGGCATTGAATTCCAGGGTGGAAATATCAGTTTAATTGTTTTAGTGACAAGAAAACAAATTTTGATATGCGTCGGCTTACCCAAAATAAAGGTTACGTGCCCTTGGCATGCTACAGATCGGCACAACACAGGCGGTTGTGGCGCGGACGATGAATGTTTCTCAGTCTGTCATAAGCAGGCTATGGTCCAGATACCGTGATACACAATCTGTACAGGACAGACCACGCTCAGGTCGACCAAGGGCGACAACTCAAGCCGTACCTTGGCCTTGAGAAATCGTGAAATCACAGCAAATAAGATCAGCGCTCGTCTTCAAACGTAGGAAGGTGTGGCGTCGTCGAAACGAGCGCTTCCAAGACGTTAACGTCATCAGACATAATCGATTTGGGGGTGGTTCTGTTATGGTGTGTGAGGCATAACTGTTGCTGGAAGAATGGCTTTACATGTTGTTGCAGGGCGTGTTACAGGCCAATACTACCGGGACAACATCTTGGCAATCCATGTTGTGCCGTTCGCACGACGTCATGGCCGCCGTTTCATCTTCCAGGATGACAACGCAAGATGTCACAGGGCCAGGATCGTTACAGGTTACCTCCAACAACAGAACATCACCACATTACCTTGGCCAGCACTGAGTCCCGACCTCTCCCCCATCGAGCATGTCTGGGACATGCTTGGACAGAGGTTACGTCAACGTCAACAACGTCCTGCCAATGTCCAAGAACTTGCTGCTGCGCTGCAACAGGAATGGGACAATCTGAACCAAAATGACCTTGGACGTCTCATTAGGAGTATGCCACGTCGGATCAATGTTACTGACTTTGTTGTGATGCTGTGGACACTTTGCTGTTTGACCCCGGGCATCATTTTACCCTTATGATGGCCAGTCTGTGCCTTACTTAGTCTAACGATCATTTGGAATAAATCGATGAATGTGAACTTCATTTCATTTTGTCATTTGCTTCTTCGTCAGTTTCATTAGGTGACTTTAATAACACTTAAAAATCAAATATCCTTTACTTTTTTGAATAGTATAGGAAATATTTAGAAGGTTTATCAATTTGACATATTTTTTTAAAATATTACTGAAGGCCATATCCTTGTCACATGATCATTCTACAGTTTGTCGACGATTGAATAAAAACTTTTGCAAGTTACGTGATCGCAAAAGACTACAAATTGTGTTTTGAAGAAATGGCATGGTGCCAACACATCATGACGTACACCACGACCGACACCCGAGTATATTCATTAATTGTCGTCGGGGAGACATTCCTCACGGGGTCAATGCGCATGGAATTGCACATGACGTTAGATTTTTTGGACCAAACCCAACCCTAGGCTAGCACGCGGTGCCTGTCAGGGTCGCTAAAAATAAACCATCATCAAGTTTATGAACGCGATAGATTTTGTCAATTTACCATGGCCGGTGCTGTGACTATTGTGAGGAATGTCTCCCGTGTGCAAACTTTAATCTGATCATATAATCGTGTCGATCAAATTGCATTTACGGTATTTATCTAATATTTAGCGGTAGGCCTACATTGTAAATGGGGAGGGGGGGTCTAGAGTGCCGCGCTTCGACCTCTAGCTGGCCGGTCACCTAGTGTGAGCGTATGCGACATGGAGATAGGGGCGCCTTCTCAACCTTGTGGGTTTCCTTCGGACACTCCCACTGAAGTATAAGAAAAGTAAATAAAGATGTTTGAAATATTCCGTTATGGGCGCCATCTTAATTTGTTGGTAAACATTTGAATGTGACGTTAACCATCGAACTATAGCGATCTGACCTTCCAAAGGTCAGTCATCTGGGGCAGAGATAAAAGACAGCTTTCTTAAAGGAGCTAAATCGCTAACATTTGGGATCCAGAAATTAACAAAAGTGGGTCGAAACTCATATAATACTGTAATATAAATGTATATAAACTGATTTACATTAAATGCTTTCCGTTTTACTCCAATTTCAAATCAGTTATGTTCGGCGAAACAAGCCATTCGGTCTCAACCCAGTGCATTTTTTTTAGCGCCTGGTTATTCCAGTCCACATATGCAGTGTGATACAGTGCAATGTGTCTAGCCTCGTCCCTCGAGTCTCTCAATAAAACTAGGACCGGAGCGCAATATGGTACACGATTCGTGTACCAATGTTAGAAAAATTATTTTATCTTAAATATCGGATATCAGAAGCTCATCTTTTCCTGGTAAGTTTACATCATCAATGTTGATTTAAATTGACCAATAATTCGTGTTTCCGATGTCGAAGATTTCGGAGGATTTTGAGTTACGGACTTAGGTCCTTTAAACTCTGTAAAACAGATTGTGTAAATATCTTATAGGTGGAATTGTCCGATATTGAGAGGTAGATTTATCCGGTAATTCGATATTTAAAGGTGAAATATCTGAAATTTTGAGGGTGAAATGTCTGATATTTTTAGGGTGAAATGTCTGATATTTTCAGGGCGAAATATCTGATATTTTCAGGGCGAAATATCTGATATTTTCAGGGCGAAATATCTGATATTTTCAGGGCGAAATATCTGATATTTTGAGGTTAGCTTATCTGATATTTTGAGGTGAATATATCTGATATTCAGTGATGCAATATCTGGGGCCGGTTGCTCAAAGCTGTGTTATCTTTTAACGATCCGTTAACTTTAACGGAGAGAAAGATTGTTGCAGGAAATAAAAGAACCGAAAATTCTGTGGCGCTTATTTCTTTAATAGCAAATTGAATTTAGGGTTAAGCCGTCATTTACCATGGACATTGGGCCGGAGAATCTTTTGAATTACGGCATTTGATCAAAAGCAATCTAATGTCTATTTCATGTGCATCTTCAATGATAATTTCAATTGTTGGGTGACAGGGCCTTCATGCGCTTATTAGAGACCCGGCGCTTATTAGAGGCCCGGCGCTTATTAGAGGAAATACGGTAATCAAGGAAGGTAGGTGTATAGACGGTATAACACGATAAATACGTTGATTACTTAATTACCTTATCAATCCAGCCTATTGTCGACGATAATCGGGTTGAGTTGTAGTTAGTTATACACTCAGTACACTATATTTATTTCGGAATTTTGAATATTATTCACTATGTCTTGATGTCCGATTTGGCATATTCCCAGTTGGACAATTTTTGGCGTTTGGAAAAAAGATTCAAACAAGTCCGGAATATACAGGCAAAATCCCATCACTGATTTAGACATACCGGTAAATGCATCTGACATTTGATATATCTGAAATTGGAAAAATCTTGAGGTACTTTCTCTGCCAACACCGGAACCGCCTGGTTAGTGAACCTCAACATCTTGTAAGGCCCGGGGAGTAGGGGGGCTAGGGCTTTAGCCCCTCAATAATTTGGCCGCTAGAACTCTTTTCTTCAGATTATTGACCGTCGTCTATAGGGAATTGTGATGGAAGCCCCCCCCCCCAATCAAGAATTGCTCACCGTGGCTCCTAGAGAATTTGATATACATATGTACATAGGCATTTAGGACAACTTGATTATGCAGAATGTCCCGCCTAGTGGGGGTCGGGATGGCCTAGTGGTCTAGAGTGCTGGCTTCGACCTCTAGCTGGCCGGCTACCTCTGGCTTGCGCGTAGGGGTCTTAAGCAGTGGGAGGAAACCGGAGTGCCGGGAGGAAACCCACGAGGTTGAGAAGGGGGCCATCCATAAAGTATGTACGCTTGAAGGGGGAGGGGGGTCACGCCAAAATCGTACAGGTGTGTACAGGGGGGTCATTGGCAAAACGTATGTACGCTTGATTTTTTTATTTTTAACTCTAATTTCGGGACGTGCGCACTTCCCTGACGTTAGACGCATATACTGCTTTCCTGATATTATTGTTATATAGTCATTGTATATGTATCAGTACAGATATTTTCACAACGGTATTCGCTGGCTCAGATGGCTTTTACTTGTGATTCCCGGTCCCAGGGTTAAACACTAGTTAAAATCCATTTAATTATATATCTGACTTCTCCTGATTTATACGATTGTTTTCCCGGGATTGCGTACGGTGAACAGGGGGGGGGGGAGGTCTTATGCCAAATGCGTACAGGGGGGAGGGGGGGTCTGAATTTTACCCATTTTGAGCGTACATACTTTATGGATGGCCCCAAGGCGTCCCTATCTCCATGCCACATACGCTCACACCAGGGTTCAAAACCACAGCCGCAAGCCAGAGGTGGCCGGCCAGCTAGAGGTCAAAGCACGGCACTCTAGACCACCCCAATCCCCTGTGGGGGGGACAGACCCCTGGATCCGTGTCTGTATAACTGATTCTAACTGTTGATGAGGTAATATTCAATCAAATAAGAGAAATATTATACATTATTTTATTATATATACACAGTAACAAAAACAACCTAACAATAACAAGTACATTAATATTCATTCATATCCTCTGTCACTTAAAATCAATCAACACAGAAATAACTGAATACATTGGCTATTGTTACGCCAAGATTGGGCAAAGTTTAGAACAAATTTCAAAATGGCCGCCAATCTCCCCATAACCAGCTTTGAAAAAGAAACAGTATTTCCATCGTTTTCAGAACTGAAGGCAGCAATTAAGAGATGGGAAGGGTTAGGGTTAGGAATATTTTTACGATGGAGGTCTTTGAAAGTATTGACGTAAAAATAGCCTGGGGACTATTTTTACGACTTGTCGTAACAATACCCACTGCCTTTTAGAAATGTCATTTTTTGTACTGTCTATGCATCGTTAAAGATATATGCCTATTATAGGATGTAGTGGATAATTTACACAACAGGTAGGACACTTAAAAACATCTCGTACATAGAATAAGGCTATTATTTATTTTATGGAGCTATCAAGCGAGCAAGGGTGTGATTGTCCCTTTAAGATTACTGTTGGTATATATCAAATATCTAAGTAGGTCTTTGCCTGTTGTTCAATCCATTTCAGTTTAAAGAGTAAAATATTGTTTGAACTAAATATTTAAGTCAAGTGGTTGCTGTCAGTAATTATTAATGGCAGTTAACAATCAACACTTGATCACTTATTTGATCCCAAAAAAAAATTCTCTAACCCCTCCACTCTACAGAGAGAGACAGAGAAATGGGGTTTAACATCAACTCAACACAAACTAGGGCATTTCAGGACTAACATATAGTTTAATTTTATTTCAATAATTTGCTTGCCCATAAGAACCTTTGACAGTGGGAGGAAACCAGAGCACCTAGAGAAAACACACAAGGTTAGACAGACGGCCTGGCCTACTTCTTGTCACGCACAACTGGTGAATCGAAAATCACGTCAGTTGACTCAATGACAGACTCTATGGAGCAGCGCGACACATGTGCTAAAAATTCCGCAATCCACCCTCTCCTGCCACAGACTGTTTGAAAATAAATAATGGATACCAGTGTCCACAAAATTTGAATTTGCACTCAGAACATAAATGGAACTGAACATCTTCACTCCACATACTTCTGGTTCTCCACGCGATATTCCAAAATTCCTTGATTCAACCAATCTGCTATGCTCCAGAATCAAATTTCAACACATGAAGCACTGAATTGTGCCAAATAATTAACATTTTTTTGCCCTTAGTTGTTTTGGAGTGGCAACTCAAGCGATGTTTAAACAATCCTGCACAGAAGATGAAGAATTTTACCGTAAAAATGCCCGAGTTCATAAATCATTCTCAAAATTGTTTGCCTTATTCTAGCTGAAATATAGCCCTTTTTAAAACTTTTGTTCTTTTAATGTATCAAATACATCAATAAGAAAGTACATGTACATGTGTGTGCAAATTTATTGGTGTTTCTGGATAAACAGTGATTGAAAGTTAAATACATTCTCAACTTAAGTCTGAGAATGCTTTGTGAACTCGGGGCCAAGTGTTGCCATATTTATCTCAGGGATTAAAGGAGCAGAACCCTTTGAAATCTGGGATTGCTTCTTTAACAAAATATACAAAACAGACAAAATTGTATTTTCATGATGACACCATATACCTTTCCTGCTAAACTTATGCTAGAGTCCCATTATCACGATTTGTGCTACGATTGGAATCAGGGTTTTACTCGTTGGGCAATCGTGGTGATCCTATCTCATCTTATCATATATTGAAGTCAGTTGTAGCAATCGTATTGATCATTTCGAAAAGTATCCGATCATGGACTCAATAGAGGCAATCCTATCGTAACACATCACACAATCATATCAAAACAACTGCAGGTACCAGGGGCCTGTTTCACGAAATTTTAACTAAGATAAAATCCGATTTTAGTAATTCGATTGGATAGTATTAGATTGATTTTAGCGCTTAGCCAATCAGATTTAAGTATGTACTAAAATTTGGATTTTATCTTAAGTTAAAATTTTGTGAAACAGGCCCCAGATTGTGGACAATCCTATCGTAACACATCTCATGAAAATGGGAACGTAGCATTAACAAAAACTTCAAAATGTCTGCAGGGTCTAAATCTGATGTTATATGCTATTAATATACACTGGTATCCATTCAACAGTGAGACAATTAAAGGGGAAATTTACGAGATTTTACATTAGAACCTGCGATGCTTGGGTCCTAATGATCTCAGGATATGTCTATTGGACAATAACACCTCTCTAAATGCAATACAGCATGTGTTTATCTTCTAATTGAAATGAAATGAAATGGGGTTTAACATCCTACTGCACCTAACCTGGGCTAATGCCATGGAAGGTGGGCATTAGGTAAATTTTGACAAGGCAGCGGCGCTACGACCTACTCTTATATTGAATTCTAACTGCCAAGGGATCTTTTACGTGCACACCAAAGTGTATGGTTTTCCGTACCATCCGAATGACTAGACAGCTGTGCTTATCAGGCCAACCGTTCTGCAACACTGACAAGGGGAAACCCTGCAGGGAGATTATCTATAGTTGGTATTTTGATCTTGTTTTTTTAAATAAAATGTTAAACAATCAATATGAGTACATATAAGAGTTGTTTAAAATTTCATTTTATATTTAATGGAAAAATTTCATTTTATATCGAAAAATTTCATTTTATATTTTAATGAAAAATTTCATATTTTAATGAAAAATTTCATATTTTAACGAAAAATTTCATATTTTAACGAAAAATTTCATATTTTAACAAAAAATTTCATTCTTTACATATTGAACAAAAAAATTCATATTTTACATATTGAACAAAAATTTACATATGTTAGCGAAAAATTTCATATGTTAGCGAAAAATTTCATATTTTAGCGAAAAATTTCATATTTTAGCGAAAAATTTCATATTTTAACAAAAAAAATCATATTTTAACAAAAAAAATTATATTTTAACAAAAAATTTCATATTTTAACAAAAAATTTCATATTTTATATATTGAACAAAAAATTTCATAATTTAATGAAAAATGCAAATCATGCATCGTTGCTTTAAAACGAGACTATAAAATCAATGTAAAAACACAATAGAATGATAATAGAAGTATAGTCAACTTGACATTTCAAATATTAACTGTGTAATTCCGTTTATATTTGAAAGAACCAAGATGTAAACGCATTTTCTGAATGTAATGAAATCGGCTGCCATATTTAGATGTATATGTATGTGATTGACAATATATTCTAAATGGACAAAAAAATGCAGATGTGTTTTTAAAGATGCATTATGTAAGAGCTAAATCTGCTTTTCCCGTCTTCAATTAGCCCAGGCTAGGTGCTTAAGCGTAGGACGTTAAACCCCATTTCATTCTGCCTGTAGTAATTCTTTTTTTTGGCCTAAAATCTTATTTAAATTTTTAAACATAAATTATGCAAGAGCTAAATCTGCCTATTGTAGATTTTTTATTTTGGACCCAAATGTTATATATGCTTTTAAACATAAATTTATTAACTTATCAAAACCATAATCAACTCTCGATGTCGTGCTAGCCTGTGATATTTACTGGATTAGAATCCTATCTGCTGTTCGATTAAATCAAAAAATGGATATTTCGACATCGTACAGGGCGATACAATATACCGGATTAGACAGCATGACGGAATACTCAATTGTGTCAATGCTAGAAGTATTATACCGGAAGGACTAGGTGTAGAGTACAGGAATTTGTCGAGGTTTGCCGAGTGTGTATTTGAAATGAGAAACTAAAATCAAATACCAAGCGCTACCTTCTTACAAGAGATTATTAAATTATCAGGGTAATCAACCAAGACCGACACGTGTTTTAAGGTCACAGATAATTGATTGGTGATCGTTTCTTGGTTAACACCCACTGATTGAAAGCCAGATTATCAAATGTTAATTCAACGCAAATTATGTGACCGTTGACTGATGCCGTAATTCAGAATATTCAGAATCCAGACTACTCAATACTTTTTTGGGTTGAAGTACGGTAATAAGGAATTAAAAAGATGACATTAAAAAGATGTCAGATTTCACAGAATGTCGGAGTATTAAGATGTTGGAAGTGACAGAGTCCACTGTATATAGATAACAAGTAGATATCACGGTAAGATTTCTATAGACATGATATTTTAATATATATAGTCGTGTTTCTCGCGAACTGATGAATCTGATATATATTTAAGTATTGAGAATTGTGTATTAAGAAATTTATACTTTGTTGTTTTCTTTGTGGTCATCAAATACCAATATTTATTTATTATGTATTATTTCATACATATATGTCAGGACACTGGACGTCATTTAAATAAATATTATTGTTTTATGGCCACAGAGATAACAACAGAGTATAAATTTCTCAATACACAATTCTCATTACTTAAATATATATCAGATTCATCGGTTCGTGAGAAACTCGCCTATACATAAACAACAAGAAGATGTACGTTATAACCATTAATCTTACTCATTAACATTGATGCGATTAATTTCTAGTGTTCCGCAATGTGATTGACACTCAATAATTGTTAATCCACGATAAATACGATTAGAATTTTAAGACTTCTCCGCCAGTTCTCAAAAAGAATCGCCAGCAGCACAAAATATTACCACCAAAATGAAATACGATTAGATTTTTAAGACTTCTCCGACAGTTCTCAAAAAGAATCGCCAGTAGCACAAAATATTACCGCCAAAAGGAAATACGATTAGATTTTTAAGACTTCTTCGCCAGTTCTAAAAAAGTAACGCCAGCAGCACAAAAATTATCGCCAAAATGAAATTTTAATCACAACATTTTAACATTTTTATCGCAAGTTGCGACTTTGGCGACCGACGTGGTAAGATTTCTATGAGAGACATAATCATTTAACATAAATAAATAAGAAGAAGTTATCACAACTATTACTCTCATATACACCTAACTTCATCCATACTTTGTTATTAATGTTTCTAATTCAACTTGGGCTTCTTTATCCTGTACAAAAAAAAAAACATAAAATAATTTGAAAATGAAATGGGGTTTAATGTCCTCCTAGTTGTTCTTCTCCGCTCACCAAACAATGTGTCACAAGGGAAATTTCGCCCTAACCAACTGTCAAGGGTTCTTTTACGCGTAAGCCTATGTGTATACAGGATATTGTTTTTTTTGTCCCATCTGAATGACTACATTGCAAGGCCCTCTGTCCTGTACCACGGACAAGGGAAACCACACCGGAAAATCCACTCGACACAAACTAGGTCATTTCAGGACTAACATATGGCTCAATTTCATTTCAATAGTTTGCTTGCACATAAGAGGTCTTTAGCAGTAGGAGGTTACCGAAAGACCCGGGTACAAGCATAAATCGAAACCACACCAGTTGACTGAATGACACCCAACCTCTGAGGGGTCTAACACATGCTTTCGATTTCATTGAGTCGTCATTAATCAGAGTTGTTTTTACTGATACTCATTGTTGACTATGCGTGATAATTTAGAAATTATAACAGGTTAAGCGCTTGAACATGGATAACAGGTTCTTTGAATATTATTGAATAGCGTCCATTATGACGTTTATATCACAAAATTACAAGATCTAATCTCATAATATGGAATGAATGAATGAATGAAATGGGGTTTAACGTCCTACGCTTAAGCACCTAACCTGGGCCAATTGAAGACGGGCATATGCCAAGTGTGCTATGAGGGAAATTTTGCCCGGGCAGCGGCGCTACGGCCTACTCTTATATCGACTGCCAAGGGATCTTTTACGTGCACTCCAATTTGTACACGGGACCTCGGTTTTTCGTCCCATTCGAACGACTAGGCAGCTGTCCTTGTCAGGCCCTCCTTCTGCATCACTGATAAGGGGAAATCACGCCGGAAAATCGAGATGAACTTTCTCGGCCAATGCAGGGATCGAACACTCGACCTCCAGGCTAGTGAACCAGCGCCTTATCCACTTAGCCACCGTGATCCCCATAATATGGAATGGATTAACCTGTATTGACACCGGATACTACTAGAAGTGTTATGGTTTTTGATATGGAGCAGGGGCGGAAGAGAAATAAAATTGAAAGATCTGGGGCCGTATTTATAAAAATTCTTAGAGTTTTCTTAACTTTTACTCTAAGACTTCCTAAAACAACATTTAGTTAAAAGTTACTCTTTAGAAATATTTATAAAGGGTCTTAGAGTTACTTTCAACTAAATGTTAGACTTGGGTCCAAACCAAACTAAATCTGTCACAAAAAGAATCCCACCCATGTCCATTCGATATCTCCCTATCAACTCGTCATTGTTGTACTCCACTAAGAAATCTCTTCTTGTTTTAAACTCTCTTATGCGGCGTACACGGACGGCCATGTTAACCAAGATAAGAGTACTTTTAACAAGTTAGGAGTGCTACAGGAGGACTCTTAAATATGTGTCATAGTTAGGAGTATTCTTAAAGTAAAATGTTTCATAAATAGGTCTTAGGAAAATCTACAAAGTTAGGAGTAATTTTTGACAGTTAAGCGTTAGTTCCAACTCTTAGAATTTTTATAAATACCGCCCCTGGCCACAAGTTCATGAAGCATTCTCAGACTTAAGTTAAGAATTAATTTACTCAACTTTCAATCACTATTCTTGAGAAATATCTTTGATCCAGAAACACAAAACTTTGCACATAATTGCTTATTGATGTATTTGATAAATTGAAACAACACAAATTTTATAAAGGGCTATAATTTAGATAAAATAGGGTGAACAATTTTTGAGTAAATTTTCAACTTAAGTCCGAAAATGCTTTGTGAACTTGGGGTCTGGTCTCAAATTATGAAATGGATAAACCTGTATCCATAAATTTTCAACAAAAACACAATACAATGTAGGTCTACTCACGCTAGAATCTTTTATAGGGACTTTAGAAGCATTATTTAACCATTCTTTGGCCTTATCATATTTTCGTAATTCTATATAACACTGTGAAATATAAAAACAAATATAAAAACAATTATAAAAACAATTTTAAAAAACAAATATAACACTGTGAAATATAAAAACAATTATAAAAACAAATATAACACTGTGAAATATAAAAACAAATCCAAATATATAACAAAACAAATTCAAATATATAACAAAACAAATCGCAGCTGCGCTTCCAAAACCTTGTATCTCGGATTTAGCCCCAAAAAATTGGGGGGCTTATAACATTCACATTTCATTGATACATGTCTTTTCAAACCTACGTACCTCTAAACCAATTAGAAATGCTTTTTTTTATCGTGTGACTAATTGACGTATTGTGATTGGGCAAAAATATTTTCATCAAAACCTTGTATCTCAAGACTGCATTGTTTAATTTGAGAAACAACATTTTGGAATAAAACATTTTATGAGATACGATATTTTGACGTGATTTAATATTTACAAATAACTGTCAGAAACTCGTAACTCATTTTTTTGGAGAAAAAAATTCTTTAAAATATCGTATCTGTTTTTTTAAAATTTGGTGTTATAGGTACATGCTACACACTCCTACACTCTTTAAGGTAGTCTTATTTAGCATGTATATATCGAAGGGACAATTCAACCCGCCAGTTATTATTAGATCTGTAAATTTTTTTGTGTTTCCTGAAAAGAAGGTAAATTCGAGGTACAAGATTTTGGAAGCGCAGCGACGAAATATATAATGTAACATAAAATACATTATACATAACTATTCATAACTTTAAGATATTTTATCATACAGCTTAAATTTTTCATAACAAAATAAAACACAAGGAATATATGGATATAACTACTTCTCTATTATTTAATAATGACGTTTCATAACACATACAGGTCACGTTTTCAAGCTTAAATTTTAGCATTTAAGCGATGGTTAAATATAAACAATGAAGGTTGAAAACATTTCTATTTGGGATTGTCAAAATTCCTTTAAAAAAATGTTTCCAATACGGCATTTAAAAGTCAAAATATGAAACAGGAACATAATTTTGGAAATATTTAAAAATTTGTTGAGGTCTTGAAATTACCCTAATGTATAAAGCCCATCAAGGTTTACATAATTTTATCAAGAACTTGCGAATTGATAAGTTTGGATGCAATCTAATTAAAATATAGATCTATATTTCGTTTCGTTTTTTATACTTTCGATGGCCTACACTCCCTCTAGTGGGAGCTCACGTTCTACATGTATGACGTCAGGTATCAAGCACGCAATATTTGACCCGACAACGTCAGTTATTTAATTAACCAATTAGCGAAAAACATCCTTTTCTTAAAATCTACTTTTGTTTTGTTTTAGTATAGACGCCATTGGCTGGTAATGTCTACCCACAGTTCTCCGCATGAAAAGATCAAACGGTTGATTCGACAGACCATTTGATTGGCTGACACCTCATTTCATTCAGAATACGAGTTTAATAACAAGTCTTCCAGATCCAAAGTAGTAAAGACGAGTAAAAACGAAATTTTAAACTATAAAAAACGACACTAAATTGGATCTATGTTTTAATCAGATTGGGTTTGGATGTAAACAGGGAGATAACTCCATTATTTGTCATCAAAACCATTTTTATTCAAATAAATGATTACTGCAGAGAATGCAGAGACGCTACTCAAAATTTAGGAATGGAAAAATCCTGACATCAAGTATTCTGTTTGTGGAATTATGGTTGATAGGCCTTTCCGCAAAGATAGAAAAAAGAGAGAGATAGATGGGGTTTAATGTCGACACAACACAAACTAGACCATTTCGAGACTAACATAGTTCAATTTTATTTCAGTAATTTTTTTGCGCATAGGGGCCTTTAGTAGTTAAAGGGACCCAGAGAAAACCCACTAGAGAGGAAACCAGATGACCTGGAGAAAGCCGGAGAGGTAGGACAGACGACTCTACTCCTGGCAGAACTTATGATACACTGCTAAAGATCCCTACTCGCAAGTGAATTATTGAAATAGAATCATGCCATATGTTAGTCCCCAAATCATCTAGTTTGAGTTGAGTGGACATTTAAACTCCACCCCCATCGACAGACTAATTCATGCCATATGTTAGTCCCAAAATGGTCTAGTTTGAGTTGAGTGGACATTTAAACTCCATCCCCATCGACAGACTAATTCATGCCATATGTTAGTCCCAAAATGATCTAGTTTGAGTTGAGTGGACGTTAAACCCCATCCTCATCGACAGACTAATTCTTGTAAACATGTTAAATTACACTTGTCTTTACATTTAACTTACTTTAGCAATAAATAACATATTCTCCTTCCACTTTTCAGCTTTTAATTTATCAGCCTGCAAAAACAAAATACATTGATACAGGCCCGTAGCCAGGGGGTGGCACAGGGGGGCAACTGCCCTCCCAATACTGAGTCTTGCCCCCCCCCCCCAATATCACAAGAAAATTGGCCCTTACCGCAAAATTCATGCAGATGCCCATGCTAGTTGGCCCTCCCGAAAACATCTTTGCCCCCGAAAAAACAACTTCCTGGCTACGTGCCTGCATTGATATTATACAAAGCAGGTTTGTATACATGTACTTTTCGAGGTCCCAGATTCGATTCTAGAGTTGCTTGACAAAGTATCACAGGACATTTCAGCCTTGTGTTTGCACTGAACAGGGTGCAGGATTTAGGGCCTTAAAAAGAGAGAGATATTTGGTTTAACGTCCACTCGATACGCACTAGGTCATTTCAGCTTAATTTCATTCAGTAATTGCTTGCGCGTAGGGGTGGGTCTTTAGCAGTGGGAGGAAACCGGAGGACCTGGAGAAAATGTATGAGATTGGAGGGCCTTAAAAAAGAAACTACGATTCTATACACCCTTGGCAGTCCATTAAATTGAGAAATAGCAACAATGTTGGAACAAAACTGTCCTCATCCTCACAGTACACTGCATACCAGTCTCGAACAAATGCAGAGAGAGAGAGAGAGAGAGAGATGGGGTTTTACGTCCACTTGACACACACTAGGTCATTTCGGAACTATAATATGGTTTTATTTTAGTTCAATAATTCGCTTGCATGTAGGGGTCTTTAGCAGAGGGAGGAAACCAGAAGACCTGGAGAAAAAGCACGAGGTTAGACAGGCGACCCTACTCCTTGCCACGTACAACCACTATATAAGGACTTATAGGAATGGTCAGGGGATATGGTCCAATCAGAGACAGTTCCTAAAGGAACTAAATTACCTTTAGGAATTCATCTAATGCTTCTTCTATTGTCGCAGTTGGTGGCGAAGCGTAAAGGGTAGCAGCTACTTTTCTTTCTAACCATGATAACATATACACCTATAAAATTCATAGAACATTTATTATTATGGAACTTATTATCTGGAAAACAGAAATTTGGGAGGTGGGGATGGGGGGCGATACGCATTACTATTATTAAAATTTGGCTAAAATCTATCCTTGGATAAGAAAGTCGACTTGCTCACCCATTCATAATATCGTTAAATATAAACCAACGCTATTTTGGCAGTCAACTAATTGCCAGTCTTTCTTTACACAATATAGACTATTAATTAGACATTTATTAACATATTGAGACTTTGCTTTTTATTGTAACAACGGTTAAAATTTCAATAATTCATTTTCGCATAGGGGTCTTTAGCAGTGGGAGGAAACCGGAGTCCCTGGAGGAAACCCACAACACCTCATTTCATTGCCAAGACAGCAACTAAATTCCCACTGCCAAGGGATTTTTTACGTGCACGTCAATGTGTACACAGGAACTCGTTTTTTGGTCCCATCCAATGACTAGGCAGCTGTCCTTGTCAGACCCTCTGTATCACGCCGGAAAATAGTGATGAAATTTCTCAGCCAATGCAGGAATCAAACACCTGACCTCCAGGCTAGCGAGTCAGCACCTTACCCACGTGATCCCCCTCCTTTATGAATGAATGAATGAATGAAATGGGGTTTAACGTCCTACGCTTAAGCACCTAACCTGGGCTAATTGAAGACGGGCATACGCCACAGTGTGCAATGAGGGAAATTTTGCCCGGGCAGCGGCACTACGGCCTACTCTTATATCGAATTCCAACTGACAAGGAATCTTTTACGTGCACTCCAATTTGTACACGGGACCTCGGTTTTTCGTCCCATCCGAACGACCCTCCTTTATGATAAATAAAGGCTACTACATACTATACTTACACTATAACACCAGCGCCCTAACATATAATGATTTGATGGATCTGATGGAATGAGTTCTATAGCTCGCTTGGTGTGTTCCTACAATAAAGAGAAAAAAAAGATGAGTTGCCAGGCAATGAAACATAAGCCCCCAGTAGCTAAATCGTCCTAGCTGTAGACAAAGGTTGTCACATGTTTTTTCTTTTGTAGGTAATTACCAATGGAAGCATTTACAATTTTATACTGATCGAATGATATATTAGAGCTTTCAAAAGGTTCATCAAAGTGAAATAAGGGACATAACTCAAGAGGCTTCTCGTCTCACTGGAGTGTTCAAAAGAAATTGTTAACAGTTGATTGACAGAAGTAGGCAATATACAACCCAATCTGATAATAATATAAATATTTTATAATTTCTTACCCGAATTTGGAATCCATTTTTAATTTTATCTTGTGTACTTTGATATTCATTTATACTTCCCAGTGTTATAGCATACCTAAAATTAAGAAAACAAAGATAGGTTGCCAGACAACGAAACATACTCCCACAGCAGCTAAATCGCCCGGACAGTCGCATATTTTTACTTTTTTCGGTAATGAAACATTCATAATACACTCAAATCTGATTGAGAGTAACGACTCATAAAGTAATTACCAGAAAGTCATTAGTATTTGTTTGGCTTTGACCAAGTTCTCTTCCATGCAAATGTTTAGTACACGAATCATTTAATATCATAAATATAGATGTTCAAGTTATCAATAGGCCTCTTCGTCTCATGACCTTAAACACTGTGTATAAATTTAAAGTCAATCGGATACTAACTTTAGCTTCTGGAGTGTCCACAAGATTTTCTTGAAGTGATCAAGGGCCATAACTCTGACAGTTATAATTAGAAATCGCTGCAAATCAATATGCTTCTTCGTCTCATGCCCGTAAACAGTGTGTATAAATTTTTAAAAGTCAATCAGATACTAACTTTAGCCTCTAGAGCGTCCACAAGCGATGTCAATATACAACCACATTTCAATTTGGGCGTATAAAAACTAGATGATGTAAAGGGAATATGTTGAAAATTTAATTCAAATTACATGTACTTCACGCCGAGCCAAGGTATCCTTGTTTCAATAACATAATAGCTTTGATTGTCACTACTATGATTGTTACGGTAATAAACAAATTCTCGATTCTCCATTTTTACCATGAATCATCACCCGTCGTCGAACCATAAATTGAATTTAAATCAGTTGAAAATAAAGACAATATGGCATTGAGAGTAGATAATGGTCTTGGTAAGTTAATAAATGTTTAATTAATAATTTATAAAATATTTCAGGCCTTATGAAAGATCTCAATCTCGTTCCCAGAGTCAGCCGCGGGGCCGGAGGCCTCTTGGGCCAAAGACCATCCATTTTCTTCAGATTTTTTAACGCGTAAGCCCCGCCCATGCTGACCTCTGATTGGACAATTTTTGGGGGGTCTTTTTCTCGAAAACAAGATGACGGATCGTCGTTTTGTTTGTTGTGAAATGATTCTTGAGTCAAAGTCAACTCGCTGACATAACAAAAGTGGATCCTAAATGTAAAAAATTAAGTTTTCGTAAAGATCTATTTTTCTACGCCTGTGTATATTTTTGAGGGGATTCGGTCATCCGGAAACGTAAAATAAATACATGCCACGTGACAGTCGTGTGATTCGTCCCTTCCGGGAAAATGGCTACCCAGTGTCACCAGCGAAATTTCTTTCTCCAAAATTTTTCTGGTTCGAGATTGGAAAGATCTGCAACAGGAAATGAAATGAAATGGGGTTCAACATTCTACTATTCTGCTCCTACTGGGCTAATGAAGACAGGCATATGCCATACGGTGTGCTATGAAGAAAATTTTGACTGGACAGTGGAAAGATAGCCTACTCTTACATAGAATTCAAACTGCTAAGGGATCTTTTATGTGCACGCCAATGAATAAACAGGACCTTGGTTTTTCGTCCCATCCAAACCACTAGACAGCTGTCCTTGCTAGGTCCTCTGTCCTGAACCACCGACAAGGGGGAAACCACATTAATAAAAAATTTCTTGGCCAAAACTGGGAGCTAACCCGCGACAATCAAGATATCATCTTACACATTTAGCCACTGGGGCTCCCTAAAAACAACAAGAAGCGGCTTCATTGGGTTCATTCATGTGTAAATTTTAAAGCCCCAATACCACTCTTGTTGTAACTGAATAATATGTCCCAATCTTTATTCTGGTCAACAAATTGTACTATTTACAATATTCCAATTAATAAATGATACAAATTTCATCTTAACACACCTAATTTTAAAAATTGAAAAAATTTAACTGCATGCCGTAGCATGGTTTGAAAACACTTACGTAAGCACTTCCAAATGCAACCGGGATTTAAACGTATTTCCGAACCCTCGGGACAAGTAAGATAGGTTATAATGGATAATTTACACAACAGGTAGGACACTTAAACATCTAGTAGTTAGAATCAGGCTAAAAAAATTTGCGGAACTTGTCAAGCCAGCAAGAGTGTTATTGTCCCTTTAAAAAACAATATTTGTAATACTGTACCATTTATGGGCATTGCCATCTTGTTCGTTTAAAGTAAAAGAGGTAGTGGCGTTTTCTACGGCTTCGTAAAGAAGTTCTTTTTTTCTTTCAAGGTTACCCTGTTCGTTGAATATCTGAGCCAACAGATACGCCGACTTAGATAATCGCCAATAATACTCTTCTGTCCCTGAGATCTAAAAGAGAGAAATGAAGTTTAATGTCCACTTCACAATAATGCTCGCCTGAGAGCGAGAGAGAGAGAAATGTGTTTTATTAAAAGTCCATTTGACATGAACTAGGTAGTTCTGGGACTAACACATGGTTAAATTTTTATTTCAATAATACGCATGTGCATAGAGGTCTTTAGCAGTGGGAGGAAACTGGAGGACCTAGAGAAAACCTACGACATTGGACAGGTGACCCTACTCCTTGTCACATACAAGCGGGGAATCAGATGCTCGTCTGTCCATAGACAGAGAGAAATGGGGTTTAACGTCCACTCAACACAACTAGGTCATTTCGGGACTAACATATGGTTTAATTTTATTTCAATAATTTGCTTGCGCATAGGAGTCTTTAAAAGTGAGAGGAAACCAGAGTGCCCGGAGGAAACCCACGAGGTTGAGAGGGCGCCTCTATCTCCATGCCACATACGCTCACACCATTGCTCGAAACCACAGCTGCAAGCCAGAGGTGGCTGGCCAGCTAGAGGTCGAAGCACGACACTCTAGACCACTAAGCCATCCCAACCCCCCCATAGAAATGGGGTTTAATGTCCACTTCAGATAAAGAAATGTTGTCGGTCAACACCAGGATCAAATCTGTTGCTTCCTGCTTAGTAAGCAAGCTCCCATTTAGACCGGGCACATTAATATCAAAAGTAGAGTGACCCCAAACAAATTGCAAAAGAAACTGATGCAGTTTGGTTCAATCATACTTATATCAGACAGCATTATACTCAAATTCAAACAAATCGAAACCACACCAGTTGACTCAATGACAGACCTTATTATAGTTAGTGCAGGGGGACTGTGCCACATATGATTTACATAAAGGACAAATATAACGACAAGACATCATATTCCGAAACAGCAAACAAAACAAACAAAAAAACAATTCAAAAAAGAGTGAATGGATCGGGGGGCTAGCCGTAAGCGTCCACTGCGCTGTACAGTCCCGGGTCTGAAGTAACACAAACTCCACTCAAAATTGAAAAAGATCAGTAAAAACATTATGAGATGTCTGCATGAGTCATGGTCTGCCATATGCTACAAGCATTACGAATGTAAGCATACTGTAGCAAAAATTTTTTAACTATAGGCCTACATAGTACAAGTAACCATCTGTGAAATGTAAACAGCGTGCACATGCTCTAACCATTCGGCCATCCAACCCCCCTATAAACTATGATACCTTTGATTTGTTGGTGATTAGAAGTTCGTAGGCCAGCTGCTTATCATCGTCACTCCCTACAAATAAATCTTCAGTTTGTTTGAAGATATCTTGAGCGGCGATGTCCGTTCCTACCGTGGAGTTTTCCGTTAACTGCACATATTCACCGGTTAGCTCCTTCAGTGATTCCAAATCACTCCTGAAAAGAAAGGAAATCATTGGGCTAGATTTTAGATTGTTTCTAAATTTTGGTCAACTGAATATGGCGATCACAATAATTTTCATTCTGCATGATAAGTTGGAGAGAGAGAGAGACATTTTCAACTTAGTGCCAGACATGTATTCATAATATCAATAAAAAAGACAAATCAGTCCCTGACACAATGACAGACTTCAGACCTTATGATACGTGCTAACTCACCAATGCAACGAGGGTTCAATCCCAGCTCAGGGCATGAACTTTATCGTTGTAAGTGAGAGGGATATACGGTCTCCCGTCCGATCAGGCAGGTTTCCCCTGAGTTCTTCGGTTTCTTCCTGCAGTAATGATCGAAATCATTCGCACGATCTGTGCCAAGGGCGAAATTGGAAAAAGGCCTCAGGCCTAATTTGCTACCCTTGTAAAATGACGCGATTATTATTATTACCATTTGCCCATCCATCCCCGAAAACTTGATAAGGTTGAGGAGAAAGTGATAGTCATCACTGGAATGAAAAGACTACCAGGTATATCATTATGTTGTCCTCAAGGAGGGTTCGGATGCGATACTGTGTGTCTTGTTGTTATAATTGTAATATTGTTATAATTTTATGTACCCGGTACTTGTTTATAATGATAATAAATTAATAATCTCGTCATTTTACAAGGGTAGCAAATTAAGCCTGAGGCTTGTTTTCAATTTGGCCCTTGGCACAGATCGTGCGAATGATTTCGATCATTACTGCAGGAAGAAACCGAAGAACTCGGGGGAAACCTGCCTGATCGGACCGAAGACCGAATATCCCTCTCACTTACAACGATAAAGATCTCGTCCTGATTTGGGATTGAACCCTCGTTGCATTGGTGAGAAGCCGCCTCTCTTTTTCGCCACGGCTATCCGACAAGTTTATATCGAATGACATTCAGCAATGTAGGCGAGTGTATGGGATATAATAAAAATAGATCTTGTACTGAGATCCTAAGAATGCCTCAGTCAGAGGCCTAATGTAATCATAATCCGATTCTACCAGGAGCCAAATGCTCTACATGCTTAAGTCGGCTTATTTTAATCTTGGATGAGCATCAGATCAGGTGATGTCTTTACGTCATTTACAATCTTTCAATAGCGAGAGAGAGAGAAATGGGGTTTTACGTCCACTAAACACAACTAGGTCATTTCGGGACCAACATACGGTTTAATTTTATTTCAATAGTTCGCTCGCGCGTAGGGGTCTTTAGCAGTGGGAGGAAACCGGAGTGCCCGGAGGAAACCCACGAGGTTGAGAACCTTTCAATAGCAAGAGTTATCTCCCATTAGTGCGATTAAATCGATTGTTATGCGGCGATTGTGGCGTTATTTATCGTGTTTTTCGAGAGAATAAATGCAAATTTACTCACCCGCCATACGCGTCTTGGTATATGTCATCATCATCATCACCGCTGCTCGCTGTTACCGAGTAAAACCCCTGCAACCTCCTTCTTTTTCGAATAGTGAACTTCTCCTGGAAAGCTCCAACCTCGTCGCGAAGCTTTGCAACCGAGGCCGCGAGCTGTCTCAAATCACGGCTTATAGAATGGAGTCGAACCAATAACAGTGTCAAGCCACTGCCTAAAAGAACGCTTGCCCCAATTCCCGAAATAATGGTTGCATTCTGTCGAAAGAATGACATAATCAGTCAAGTTATTTAGCTTTTAGTTATAATAAATAGAGTTCAACCATTATAATCAAAATAGTAACCTTTGATGCACAACTGGTACGCCATCTATGGGTCGATAACTCGTTATGGTCAAAAAATTGTTTTCCGAATTTACGTCAATACTATAAAACGTCAATGATTAAAATAGTTTACTAAATAATATTCTTGTAAAAGTAAGACAAATTTTCAAAAGCAAAAATACGAAAATACTCCGCCTTATTAGGCCTACATTTTAGTGGTTTTAATTTTTTTTAAGTAATTGGTTGATGACACGCGTCAGGTTATATAAGACTATATCAGACAGTTATTACGGTACTTTAAAGATGTTTTCCCGGATACAAACTTTGTGATTTGAGCAGCGGCGGCGCCAGCCGGTGCTGAGTCGGGGGGGGGGGGGGTAAAAAGCTATGCGGGTCGGGGGGCTTTGCCCCCAAAATTTTTTTTTCAGCCACGCCCTTTTTGCTTAGGAAAACGCCCTTCTACAGCTATTGGACACACCCGTTTTAGGTCCAGAAAAGCCCTTTCTAACATGTGATGTTGCACTTTAATATAATATAATGCACAAAAAAGCGATCCTACCCCCCCCCCCTTTCAAAACTCTGTTTTCGCCGGGGATACCTATAGCTGTAAGTAAGCTGTTGTTAAACGCAATGTCTGCCAACTTAACTTCATTGTTAACTTCAAAATGTATCTATCATTACTTACTTTACATTTACCATATTATTGAGGCCTAAATAAATTCTTAATTATTTCTGTCAACTTCTTTTTATACCTTTTAATTGCAGAGTATTTTGTACGTTGAAAACCCGCAATGTTCCGCAAACCGCCTAAATATTTGAGCAAGAAATAACAACTGCTCCCTGACCTAAGCTAGCAGACAATAAGCCAGCAAATCCTGTCGGGTTGACAGTTAGTGATTCCCTGACTATATTGCCCAGTCCTTGCCCCATGGGCGATTTTCGCGTAATCTAGTATTTTTCTAGTAAGATTGGATGTCTATACTTTTCATAAATACCAAATTTACCATACTTTTATTGGAAATAACCAGCCGATAAATACTTTGCTGGGAACCCATCTTTAAGTAACTTATAATAAGCCTATCTAAATTGGCTATTTTCATCAGAAAAATGTCCCATATATATATTTATTTTAAAAAAAAGATTTAGGCCCAAATTGCAAAAAGAGTTTTCCTCTCCACAATAGATTTTTGGTTATACTTATCTTTAGATTATAATAATGATGTTGAGTACCGTAGCATAAATTTTTAATTATTTTTCCAGAAAAGCAAAACCAAATCGAACATTTGTGTTGCTGAAGAGGTAGTCAGCACGACCCAGCAGACAAAAAACAAAACAAAACAAAACAAAGAAACAACAACCCCCCACCCACCCACACAAAAAAACAACAAACACAAAAACAATCCATAAGCATCATAATAAATCAATTTCCGCCTGTTATCAAATATGTATCGAATAAAAATTGGGAACCAAATAAGTACAGATATAACCGATGCAGACGAAGGGGCATGGCAAGCACAATTATGTAGTCGTTCGGGTGGTATGTAAAACCCAAGGTCCCGTGTATACACATTAGCGTGAACGTAAAAGAACTCGCATGGTAGTTGGAAATCAAAATGTTCCTCGTGGCACACTGCATGGCGCCCGTCACACTACATTATCCAAGTTTGAGCAGAACGGTAGGACGTTAAACCACATTTCATCTCATTTCTCGTAATTTATAATTGGTACCATCGGTGTTATACTACAGACCAGCATATTCCTGAAGCAATTGCCCGAGAAATCCCTCTCTTGACAATGCTGGATTGGCTTCTGATACTTGAATACCTGAACTTGTGAGGAAGCAGAGCCTCGTTTAACATAGTGACTGGCCAAACTGTGCCCAAAAGTTGAAATCTGGGCGGCAACATACATACGTTTTAAAAATCGTCGACAAGGTTTTTCCATTGTGCCAAGCATGCCTGGGGCTGAAAATCTGTCATGTACCTGGCTGGCCGAACCAGTCAGAAGCCGGCTCAGCGAGGTTCCCGTGGTCCCACTTTGGAACGAGTGTCCAGTCAGTTTCCGATCAAGTAGAAGTTTAGAAAATATTTTATTTCTATCGTATTGACATAGTTTTTACCTCTTATATGACCTCGCGTTGATTTTACAGGGTATTAATCAATCCATGGTTGATCAAGATGCCAAAATTAATAGTGTATCAAATCTTCGAAGCTGTTTTTTTAAGTACACATAAATAGAGTCTATAGGGAGTCAAATTTCAAAATTTTCTGGGGGAAGGATCCAAGACCCCCCCGCGCGGGTTCACACCTGCGGTGTTCGTACGGTTCGTACAAACGGTGCTCGCGCACGACCAAATCCTTAGACGAGGCTCTGTGAGGAAGTGTGTCGATTCTTCTCGTTCAATCAAATCAATCAATTACGTACAGTAATATGACAATCCTTCGTTTAATCTTGGGTCTTCCCTTAAACTTTGGACAAAGATTTAAAGTATTAAAAACGATGAAAGTCTTTTCGTTTCCATACAGTAGTGTTTATTTTATGTCAATGCCGATAGCCTCCCTTGTCACGCAATTAGCTTTACTGCAATATCCTACTTCTGCACTGGTTAATTTAGCTTAAAAAAACGTGCAGCCATGACGTAACGGTATGTAAACACAGTTGGCCTTCTCTTCTTCTTTTTTGGTGTTTAACGTCTGCTTCCACTTTAGTGATATCACAGACAAGACATAGGAGAGCCGAAGCAGCTTCCTGATTTTTAGAATATGATTTTGCAATCTTTCCATTTTGGCCTTACGCCATGGATTAGGTTTTAGTGGGAAGTTCTTCTCTTTATTTAATAAAAACACATCGTTGGTAGACGATCTCTTCTGTTTCTGGATTGGTAGATGTCTTCTTTGTGGGATTTGTGTTTTAAGGTGCCAGACCTGTCTTCTCGTGGTCTCCCCTTACTCCACTATCCCACTGGTATTTGTTTTGGCAGAATAGTGTTTAGATGCCGAGCCCGTCTGATCATGACTCCCTCTTACTCCACTATCCCGCCAGTTTAGTAGATGTTAGTAGTAAATTAAACTAATATAAAATTAAATAAATAAAGAGAGTATAATAAAGTTGTAGTCAAATAAATTAAAGGTAATAAAATAAAGTAAATTAAAGTAAAAGTAAAGTAAAGATAAAGTAAAATGAATTAATTAAAATTTATTAGTTAATTAAATTAAAGGTAATAAATAAAAATAAAATAAAATAAAATAAAATAAAATAAAATAAAATAAAATAAAATAAAATAAAATAAAATAAAATAAAGTAAAAGTAAAGTAAAGATAAAGTAAAATGAATAAATTAAAATAAAGTTGTAGAGTGGTTGGGCTTCCTTCCAGAGGACGTTTTTACTTCCCCACCCTACGTCGTATAAAAAATAAAAAAATAAGTTAAGATAAAAAATAAGTACAAGAAATAAAAAATAAATTAAAGGTAATAAATAAAAATAAAATAAATTTAAGTAAAAGTAAAGTAAAGATAAAGTAAAATGAATAAATTAAAATAAATGTATAGAATGGTTGGGCTTCCTTCGTGAGGACGTTTTTACTCAACCACCCTACGTTGTATGGAGAATTTATCTAGCCGTGACCCTTTCTTATTTCACTAATTTACTTAGTCCAACTGTGTCCATTAGTTGGCCTAATTAGACGCCCTGTTTTAAAGGTAATACCTTTGTAACGAAGTACGAAGTCAGTGATTGGTTGTTAATGGGACCACTGACCATTCATAATTAGCGACAATAATACCCACCCAGTCCAACAGTGAGTAGTGGGATTAGCTCTAATCAAGCGGAACACTACGTTGAGTATGCAGACCAGTGGAGTACCTTATTTTAGCAGTGGGGTATTTCCAACCACTTACTATTACAAAGTTCATAATATGGCGATGTTTTGTAAAATTTATAACTAAAACAGTGACCGTTGGCCGCGTTAGAGGGGTCGCCGTTGACAGGGGCGGATCTATAGGAATTTTGAAAAGGGGGGGGGGGGCGCAAAATGAGGGCACTGACCGCAAAGACGGGGCATGCTGCTGAGAGGGAGGTTTCCCTCAGGAAAATTATCCATCATTTACTTGCATCTGTAGCCATTACCAGAGCTATTTGGCTGATATTTTCGCCTAAGTTAACTCTCGGAAATCGTTGAAAAAGAGCCTTAAAATCGAGCAAAAAATCCAGTTGAACATGCGACTCGAAAATTGTCAAGGCGAGTGAGTTATTGTTAAAATGGTAAATATAAAGTTGGTACTTAAGATTTAATGAATTTAGCCGTAAAAAACGTTCCTAGGATTTACGAACAACATTCGTCTCGGAAATTTCGAGGCATAACTGTCGATTATTTATTGATAATCGAGTTTTATATCCCGATGTACATAAAGAAATACGAGGGCATTGAATCGCTCCTCGGACATCGTGGAACGGTAATCAGACTTCACAAAACGGAGCGCAGATTTCTATCATTGATGGGGGTGGGGGGTGGCCGAGTGGTCTAGAGTGCCGCGCTTCGACCTCTAGCTGGCCGGTCACCCCTGGTCTGTCTGTAGTCACTCTAAAGGATTAGGGCACCGTCAGCTAAACAACAAGAATTCGTTTGAAAGTGGAAGCATTGATAAGACCAGACTGGTGTGTTTGAGTCGATGGTTTGAGTCTTTTGGGATCTCTGCAACGGGTTGGGAACGGACATATTTGGGTCTGAGAAAAACCACTTTCAGCAGTAAAAAATGGCACTGTCGAAAATTAGAGGGGGGGGGGGGGCTCGCAGCCCCTTGGATCCGCCACTGTTTGATTAAAGGGATGAAACCATAAAAATTTATTGTGACCGCTTACAAGGAGTGTCGCTCAATAGGTGTGACTGCAAGTGCAGGTTCTACTGTATACTAAAAAAGATGACCTGAACAGCACAGCAAACGGGCGAATAGTTTCAGATTTCATTTGTACAGCCTGTTTTGCCTCACTGCTTACTAAATTATACTACTAAAAAAACCCAAATAGCTTCAGATTTCATATGGGACTTCGTTTAAATCAAGGAGAAGGATTGCCTGTCCAACCTCGTGGGTTTTCTCCGGGTCCTCCGGTTTCATCCCACTGCTAAGACCCCTATACGCCCAAACATATTATAGAAATAAAATGAAACCATATATTATCATAGTCCCTGAATGACCTAGTTTGTGTCGAGTACACGTTAAACCCTCTCTCTCTCTCTCTCTCTCTCTCTCTTAAATTAATTTGCATGGGCTTGTT